>PVHX01012265.1:0-60097 GCA_004024805.1 Geosciurus inauris | reverse complement strand
GAGGGAAGGAAGGAAGGAGAGAGGGAAGGAAGGAAGGAAGGAAGAAGGAAAGAAGAAAGAAGGAAGAGAAAAGTACATCTACATGTTTGTGTAAAATATAAATTTAATTATATATTTGGATGGAAATATATAAAAGTGGCAAATAGCAATATTAGAATGTCTAGCACAGAGTGAGTATTGACATAGTAATTGCAACAATTCTAAAAATGATTAACCACCTACTGAATTTCCTTAACAGTGCTGCCGCACTGCTTTGCCTCCTCGTCCTAATGTTCACACTTCTCTGCACAGCTCAAAATCACCTTGGATCTAACTTGTCTAAAACTACAGGCATAAACAGAATTCCAAACCTGCTTCTCCCAACCAGCTGAGGCTGGGATAGTGTTCCTTGCTGTTCAGTCTTGTTAACTTCCCTTCCTCTCTATTGGTCACAATTCTTCGTTGCAGATAACAGAATCTACACTAGCAACCGTGTGTGGGAAGGACACGTTAAGAGACGGTGACATAACAGGGTAGAGGGAAGTGTGTGAGAATAGACTGGCCCAGGTAGGAATATTATTTTATCACTGATGTAATTTAAAATTATTTACACATGTTGACAATAAAAAGCAGATGGGCTTTTGGTTAATTTCCTTGTTAAATTATCTTTTCTGCAAATAATATATCTCCTTATTTCCTACACCTAGAGCTAACTATTCCTGCCATACCACCCAGGACATGAGGCTGTTAAGGGATATATAATAGATAAAATATCTGCATTAGCATTAAGGATATATCTAACCTGAGCTTCCAGAAAAATACCCATCATGAATTGGTCCATAGGAATACTAGTATATCAAAACTCCAGTTGAGAACTCCTTCACCAAAGTAGGAAATTGAGCTGTTCCACTACCACCTCTATTCCCAAAGACTATGTTTTATGTTAGGTATGCTACCATGTCAAAGAAATCAATGTCCTATGTCCCCAAAAGGTTCACTTTCAAACCAAAGACTTATTGAGGGGGATCAAACTGAACAAGTTACATTTCATTCCTCTACCCTGGTAGCATGTGGAACTTAGGAGTACACACACTCATGCACACCCACAGAGGCAGTCCTTGCTTTGCATAACATTGAGTTAACTGAAACTTTTAGATGTCAAAACTGTGTCTTCCTGTTATCCAGTTTCATGGTCATTGCATGTAATTGTAAAACCCACACTCACAGGCATGATGTGCATGCATTTCAATTAATACACAGCACCTTGCAAAGATGAGAATTGCCTATAGGTACACATCAATAAAGGGTAAGATTCACAAGGTCTGTCATTAACAAAGCATGGAAAAAGATGTACAATATCTTTAAAAAATGGATTTCTCCCAAATTCTCTCAATCATCTTTTTTTCCCCAACATTTGTCCCATTCTGCCCACACCACCTCCACTTGTCCCTTCCTTTCTGGCCTCACCCCCTGGCAGAACTCAAGCCCTCATTCCCCATATATCTCATCTTCAGAGGAGCTCTCTGTCTTGACGCTTTTATGTTAGCCTCTAATCCCTACACCTCTCCTTCTAGAGCAAAAATTTGAAATATGATTGTGAGGTACCTCCATATCCTCTGCATTAACTGACCCTTCACCATTAAGTTCCCCGTGGCTTCTGGGTGGGGAAAGCAGATGTGCACATTGTTCTAGCATATCACACACTTTGTTTCAAGGCACTGTAATTATCTGACTTTCCCACTAGACTCCATCCCCTGTTTTGACTTAGTCATCTATGTACCCTCCAACATTTTTGCCACATCAATACCTGATGGTTGGACGAGAGGGTAGACAGAGAAATCAAATTGAATAGTAGCTGATCAATAAATTCCCTTTTAATCATGCATTTATATGCGACATCTCAGGGATACTGGAATTATTGTACCTATGCTTGGTTTTCTACTGCAATGTAAACTTTATCTAAATTGAATAGTTTTTTTTGAATTTTCTCTATAATTGATATTTTAAGAATGGAAAAAATGAAAATCATACATACTAAAGAATTGTCTAGGGACATTTAACTTATAGGTAACTTATCTACAATTGAACCCAGGTCTGTTTGACTTCAGAATGTGATTTGTCTCCATAATACATCACTCTAAGAAGAACCATGAGACTCCCCTAAAGAAAAGTGACAGTTAAGAACTGCAGTCTGTCTCAAACGCTCAGCAGGTCCAACAGAGGCGAAACTTGGCCATCCATTTCAGTAAGTAATTGAATTGATTCGCTGATTTATAATCAAGAAACCACACAGCACATCCAATACCTTGGAGATCAAACATGAAGGCAGACCTGGTGTCTACAGAAAAGTTGCTATTGATCCATTTTTTGCCACCTGGGCTTAGAAATGTGTGGACAGTATGTGTGAATATGGAGTCACCATGTTTCAAATGTAATGCTATCAAATCACTCAAGACCTTGTGTGATGGTGACATCTGCAGCCCTTCTTGAGAGCCCTTACCATGGTCCTGGTGTATGCTTTGTGACTGAATACTCACTTGTTTCAGGGCTCATTCTTCCTCTTGTTTTCACTTCTTTAGGTGTCTTCTCTCCTCCTGGTTTCAAATAAAATCTAATCTCTTTTTTATCTTCTGCTGTGTGTCTTCAGTAGAAGAATGCACCCCACGAGGAATACATTGCTAAATGAACCTGCTGTTCACAATACAAAGCCAGGAAGGCTATTTTTTCATAAAGTTATTTATTTATTTATTGCCAAGATGCTGCGAATGCATGCTGTGCTGCAAGGGGTAGGAATCCAGGTGTCAAAATAAGAAAGCCTACTTCTGAAATCTCTGTGATAGGTTTTTGAAGTGTAATAGTCATGCAAGCATAACAAGTAAATTCTAGGGGGAAAATCCACCAATCATCTCAAAGGAAAAACATCTGGTTGCAACAGCTTCTACCTTTTAATAGAAAATTGTACCACTTACCAACTAATAGGACTTAATACAAAGCAGGGGCCTTCCCTACTCAGAGATGCAGGTGGAAAAGGTGATTTGCATCTCTATGTCTCCAGGCGGTCAGTATGTGGGAAGTGGACAGGAGACAGTAAGGCAGTGAGTCATCCAGTGGGTTTAGGCTCAGAGTCAGCACAGCCCAGAGCGGGTGCCATACTGTTCTGACAACTTCAGCCGAGGGAGATGGCAGGAGCCAGGAGATGGAGGAGGAAGTGACAATGGTCAGTGCTGTCAGTCCTCTACTTACAACCCACAAAAGCAATCTGACATATTTACTTATTCAAGGACCTCAAAGTATCTAAAGCCTTTCTGGAAGGTTAAGAGAGTTAAATCTGGGTCTCTGTAGTCGGGAATAATAGTTACCCGCATTCAGCCTGTCAGTTCTACTCAGTCCTGATGGTCCCCAGTTTTAGGACTGAGAACTGCATGTCCTGGGATGCCTTACAATCCCAGGAAGACACAAACAGTTGGTCATTCCATTCTTACAGAGGAACGAGGGTCATGAAGACACCATGGCCAAGGTAAATGGGCACAGAATTGCACTTTGCATCAGCTGTGATTCTGGAGACAAGATCTGCCACTAGAACCTAACAGAGTCCTTGTTCTAGGGAACAATGCAGACCTCACTAACAGTCATGGCCAGCATCTTCTGACAGGGGCCCTGCTGCCTGGTGGTACTAGCTCCTGATTGAGGGGGTACGCCCATCTGGATCTAGATACTTTACCTGGGACCTGTCAGTCAGAGAAGGTGGAGAAGATTCTATGAACACAAAGGGGCACTCAAACGTCATGATGGGATGCCCTCAAACAATAACAACACTCAACTCCAGTGACTCTTAAAAGGCATGCAGGGAAGAGATAGTGAAAAGCTGAACTGAAGCTTGAAAAAGATGTGAATTATTTGAGAAACATTTAGAAGGAAATCCTAAGAAGTCAATAGGATATGCACAGCCCAAGAAGAACAACCAATTGTTACCCTGAGACATCTAGATTAAGTATCTGGATTGATGTTGTTGCAACCTACTAAAATCAAAACTCAGAGAATAGGGGATACAGGTAGGAAGGTAATGAGATTAGTTTCCATTGAGTTGGAGATGACTTTGGGGCATTCAGGTGGAAAGGCCCATTTAGCTGAAGCTCAAAGAAGTGCTAAATTATCCCTAGTTCGCAGGTCTGAAGAGCACAGCCGAAAGACAGTGCTTAATGTGCCCAAGGAAATGGAGGGGGAAACTGAATTCAAATGTGAGACTGACCCCAAGGGCTTGCTTTCCCCAGGACTTCATACTGCTAAGAAAACCAAAACAGAACAAAGCAAACCCTCCCCCCAAAGAACAAAAAAGAAGATTTTATCATCTGTGTTCAATAGTAGAAATATCTTTTCTCTAATTTCAGAAGAGAAGGAAAGATAAAAATATTAGTAATTGTCTTGGCAGCGACAATTCCTTATGGCAATCACCTGGAATGAATTCGGAGTGAAATGGTGTCTTTATTTTGCCCATGATGAAAGTCAGGCTATGAGGGATAGATTTGCTCAACATTACCCAGCGCGTGAACTGAATGAACCAGGTGA
Organism: Geosciurus inauris; assembly: GCA_004024805.1. Classification (NCBI taxonomy): domain Eukaryota; kingdom Metazoa; phylum Chordata; class Mammalia; order Rodentia; family Sciuridae; genus Geosciurus; species Geosciurus inauris. Next base: position 55,552 of record PVHX01012265.1, on the reverse strand, counting down.
ACTATGTTCCCTCTTCAGTGTGGCAGTTCTGAAACTGAGCCTAAAGCCAGAAGCATCAGCATCAATGGGGACCTTATCAGAAATACAGTTTTCTGACCCCACCCACATCCCCTGAAAGGGAAACTCTGGCAGTGGTTCCTGGCAGTCTGTTTTAGCAAACCTCCAAGCAATTAGGATACAGGCCTAGGTTTGACACACATGTTCATTATACATTCCTAAGTAGGATGATGATTGATTTTTTTTTCTTTTACTTTTGGGTAAGATAAATAATTTAAGTGAGATGCCATTTATAAATCCCATGGCAAAGTGTCAGGTACATACTATCTTCTCAATAACTCTAATTGAAATATGATGAACCTACAGTTTAAATATCAAGTCAGACTCCACCAAAGGCATTTCAGCATACTTAGAGCTGGGAGGAAAAAGAAAAGAAAAGAAAAAACTTTTGTTTGCATCTGTAGTGAATTTATATTTGGGTTTTTTAAAAATATGATTCTCCCAGTGCTGGAGAACAAAACGGGGTCTTGTGCATGCTAAGTAAGCTGTGTCCTTACTTCCCTATCCCAGACTTATGCATTCTAATTCTCAATTTTTTAAATAAAATTTTCATGACTTTAATTTACAAGCGTGACATTACTAAAATTATGTATCCTTAGGATTCCTTGTCAATCTGTCTGTAAAAGCATTAGGAAGCTGGACATCTGAAATGCACCCTGAAGACCCTGCATGTGTCTAGTCCTGTCCCCACTAACATTCAGATGCCAACACATGCTCTTGTCTCTCTTGGTACTAGAAGTCTGGCTCTCAGAGTTTGTGCATTTATGGTCACTGAAGATAATCAAGACAAAGATTACTCAAACACTCTCATTGATGCTGTAGATAGAACTCATGAACTGAGTAGAAGAAAGCACCAGATACTTACACATCTCCTCCAAACTCGAGATTCCAGTTTTCTGTGAGGTGTGTAACAGAGTGGGAGGCCCATGTCTCAAAGTCCCTCCTGCCATGTGCTGAGCTGGGTTGTGATGCACCTACCTGGGAAACTGTGGGACAATAACGTGGCATCTTTGCCCCTCAGAGTCTTTCTTCATCAAATGAAGTTCTTAGGCAGTAGGCCAATGAAAATTCCTACCGGCGCTGGCATGACTCTAAAAAAGAAAGATTTACCAAATAATAAAGAAATATTATATTACCTAGGGAGAGAGAGAAAAATCCAATCACTAGTGTGTTTTGCTTTTACAGAAAAGTATAAATTGTTCCCCTGCAGATGCAGATGTTATTCATGACACTGTAGATAAATTCAGAAATGTAGTTTGCCCTGATTTAGTATTATGACTAATTGTTTTGAGGACTAATGCAATGCAATCAGCCCTGCATGCTGTTTTTCTGTTATGCTTGAAAGACAGAGCTTTTCTGATTTGCCTGTGAAGTTTCTCTACAGGAAAGACTTCTAGGCCTGTAGCCTCAAAACTCAGAAATGAAGCTCTCCACATACTAGGAGATTGCATTGTAAAAGCTACTGTGTTTTCCAGCACATACTTTGGCACAACCAAAGGCTAATACTTAGTATGTATATGAATTGTTTCTGATCCTCAGAACAAACTGTAGAGGAGAAACTGTCTCCCCATCTTGCAGATGAAAGCAAATTGAAATAGAGAAATACCAAAGTCAAGAACATGAGTGGCTGAATGTGCTATCAGAAATAAAAGGTATAATTGGGACCCAAACTCACTTCTATTTAACTCTTCCCCTACCTCTCCAAAAACAAACAAACAAACAAAAGCAGATAAACCACCTTAAGGGTTGAGCAAGTTTTTCATATTATTAGCTGATTCTCTGAGTAGGAAGTGATTTGCCCAAGGTCACAGCCCTAGCTAAGAGAGACTGAGCTCCAGACCAAGCCTGGGCTCCAAAGTAGTATAGCACATAGAGAAAGTGAAAAGGAAAGCTGCTGATAATGCAAGGAAAAGTAATCTAAGAGCATCGAACTAAGCATGACTACTAAGGGTTTTGCAATTTCTCCTCACGGACCATGACATTGTGCAATGGTAAGTAATAATATATTCTGGAAAAATATCTCATTATGCCAGAACAAAAACTTCTGAAAAATCATCCTTAAGGTCAGCTGTTTGTTTTTGAGTAGATATCAGGTGCTCCTGCCTAGAGGTGCTCACCTCTAGATGCAGTGTGCACCTGAAGGGGAGAGACATCTTGCCTTGATGCTGTCCTTTCCTTCTGATCACTTCTGAATGGGAAATGCTGAGCAACTCTTCCACCTTGCTTCAAACTGTCTTTGGAAGAATGCCATTAGGAAAATGGAAAGAGGAGTGACTTCTGTATTTATTTAATGGGAATAAATCATACAATTTGGGTTTGCAATCATGGGAGCTGTAAGATATCTCTGTTGAAATTATTGGATAATCCACTTGGAGGCTAAGAAAATCTTTTTTCAATTATGGGAAAAACAGTTACACTGGGCTATTCCAAGGTCATAAAACTAGTTACACGTTGAACTGAGAAGAAATACGCATCTTTTCAAGTGTGAGGTGCTTGTTCTATTAGTTCTTAATCATACCAGTCTTACTTTGGGTTTTATATTGGTGTGCCATATGAGAAGCTGTGGTTCAAATCTCAGCTCCATTTATACATAAGCTGGTTCTTTTATGCAATATTTGTGTTTGATAATTTTAGTTGTCAATTTGGCTGGATCACAGGATACCCAGACAACTGATAAAATATTATTTCTGAGTATGACTGGTGGAAGGCAGGGGTCTGGGGAGATTAACATTTAACACAGTAGACCAAGTTACTCTGCTGTCAGCTAGTGTGGACAGGTATCAGGGACACAGACACAAGAAAGAGGTGAAGCAGGGGCAAAATTTTTCTCCCTTAAGGAGCTGAGACCTCCCTCTTCCCCTGCCTTGGATGTCAGACCTCCATGTTCTTTGGTCTTTGGACTCTAGGACTTGAATTAGTAACCCCTCAGGACCTTGGGCCTTTGATCTTGTGCCCAGACTTCAGCACCAACTCTCCCAGTTTTTAAGCCTCCAGACTTCCATGGAGCCATGCAACTGGCTGCCCAGTGGCTCCAGCTTGCAGACACTATGTCATGGAGCTTCTCAGTCTCCGAAATCACATTGTGTGAGCCAATCCCTGTCACGATAAATGTTTTCATCCATCCATCCATCTGTTTGTCTATCATCTGTCATCCATTTCTTATTGCTGTCTCTTCTGGAACTGAAACTGGGGTTTCCCTGGAGAACACTGACTAATCCATTATTTAACTTCTATTGAACTAAATGTTAGTTTATTTATCTTCAGGATATATGCATCATACATCCTTTGTAAAGCTTTTTTGGAAATAAAATAAATCATATACATTTGTAGCACAATAGAAAAGTTCCAAAACTTTTAATTTTATTTCTTTCTCCTGTTTTTTTTTTTCCCATCTGAATCACAAATAGTAGCAGAGAATAGTGTATTGCCTAAATAGCTCTCTGAGTCAACCAAGGGTTTCCTGAGCACACATGTACAACATGTCTATTGTTTTTAATAAGTATGTCTCCTTTTATTTCAGAATCTTGTGGAGAAGCTCTCCTGACAGAAACTCTTTTGGCAGTGCATTTATCACCAGGAAGGTTGTTCCTGGTCTGTTCAGCTGAATGGCATGAGTAACTCAGAACCACTGGATATGCTGAGCACAGATGGCAATTGCTGAGGGGGTTAAGACAATGATCTGGAAGGAGATTAGGTAATCTCCATTGGAAAGGAGAGTAGCCTCAGAGTTCTTACTCTATAGAAAGAGTGAGTTGTTGTTTCTTTAATCCATGAATATAGGACTCAGCAGAGGAGCAAGGCAGTAGAGAATTAAAAAAGAACAGAAAGCCAAAGAACCAGAATATGAATCTTAGCTATATCTCTTACAGAAATGAGGGAACAACAAGTGAGTGTATCAGTTATCTCTCACCATATAACAAAATGTTTCATAATTTAGTGTCTTAATAGTTATTTGTTGTTTCTCAGAAATGTATGTGTTAGCACAATGATTCTATAATTGGGCTTCACTAAGTTCACTCATCCATCTTTAATCATCTGCAGGTGGCCTAAGTCCTTTTTCCAATTTGGTTAGGCTTTCTCAAATGTTTCAACTAGGATGACTCAGCTCTCTTCCTCATGTCCCATCACTCTAAAAGCTGACTTATGCATTTTCCACAGTGAAAGCAGAACAACAACAAAGAGAAAAGAAGCGCACAAGACCTACTGAGCTTGGCTTGGAGCTGAGAGACACGGCTGCTTCACACTGAAACCAGTCAGTCTGCATGAAGAAGGCCCTGTCCTGACTCTATTTTTTGTTGTTTTCTTCTCTAGCTAACTCTGATATAAAAGTAGGATTGATGACAATAATTTTACTGTTTGAATCACATACTGATAAGACTTCCTTTTATTAAAAAGTTATTAAAAGCAAACAAAAATAGAGTAAACAAAAATATGTTTTTATTAGTTCACACAACTAAAAATTTCAAAGCTAAATATAGCACAATCATTCCAAGAGTGAAAACGAGCAGCCTTCGTCTGTCTCTCTCCAGTGATTTTCTTGGCCTTCCACTGTAGATTGATATTGTGTAGGTAGGTTCTTTCCATAGGGTGGCAAAAGTGCCTGCCAGCAGTTTCCATAGTCCTTAGAACTTTGCTCATGACAATGATAACAACAACAAGATGGATGAAAGAGGGGAGAAAAGAGAGTATTTCACTTCTCTGAAGCTCAGAAAAATCTTACAATGAACTTCCATTGACCTAACTTAGGTTACATGACCACACAAGAGCTCAGACCAGTGCATTCAAACCATGCACATTGAGAGGGAAAGAGGGTGGATTTCCAAAAGGAAATCAGTGTGTAATTACCAGAAGAAGAGGAAACAGAAACTGGGCAGGCAAAAATATAACAGATGTCTATGACAGATATATTCACATCTGCATTTCCATAACATGCTATTATATCTCTTTGCATGCTGCTGTAATCATGGATTTTATTCTGACTTACACACTGTTGTATAATTCTCTTGCATACAAAGAAAATGAACTATAAATTTTGTTATACTGGTGTTCCTAGTACTAGGCATGACACACAAGCCGATCTTTGTTTTTATTCATTCTTTAAAGAGATTTCATTAGGAGTTTCTGGTAACTGATTTCTTCTTATGTTTCTAAATTCAACAAAGAACATATACTCAATTGCCTTTTTCTCATGATTTTTAGTGCCTTAGGATCTAGGCCTGCATTCCTACTTGGTCATCAGCCCTTAGAAATTGGGTAAAACTGGTCTCCTTTTGTCCTGATTAGAGTCAAGTCAAGTTGCCTTATTTGGGCAATTATTCCATTAGACCCACGTTTCAGTCTCAAGCAGACAGACTCAGAATCCCAGCTTTGCAGGATGCTAGCAAATAAAAGGCAACATTTCCACACCTGAACCAGTCTGGTCCATGCATCCTACTTCTCATTTGTGTATGTTTGGTAAGCTGGATGGTCTTTCAAACAGAGATTGAGATCATCTGGACAGGAAAAAATATACATACAACTGACACCACAGTACTATACACAAGGGAAAGAAGAAAGAGGACAGAGGGTACATCAACTGTTACAAGAATGGGTGGACCATAGACAAGCACCATTAATGTTTTCATTTTTTCCTGAAAGTTTTAGATACATTATGAGACATAACTCCATGCCATTCATTAAAACCAGAGTCCATCCCCTTGGCTTCTACTGCCCAAGGTCTCCTTTGAATCCTTTCTTAGTCCCCACCACACCCATGGTGAACAGCACTGTTCTGGTAAGATAAGATATTTTCCCAGAGTTTGTTATTATTTAACATGCAAAATGTCATGATATGTGAGAAGACATCACAAATCCATTTTACTCATGCTCAAATCAACACTTATGTGTGACTTTTCCTTTGTGTTATCAGCAGCTTTCTTTCTCCTCTTTCTCTGGGCTTTGCACTGTGTTTGCCACATGGGCTCAGGACCCCAACACTTAGGGTTACACCAAGTTTCCCTCTTAGCTAGGGCTGTGACCTTGAGCAAATGATTTCTTGTCTGTAATGCAGATGCCACATGTAATACCCCTAATTGACCACAGGCAGCTTGGGTACCCATGGCTTTGCTGGACTGTAGAAACTTTCATGAAAACCTGGACTGGCTGTAGAGCCTTCCCTTGTTCTGTTTGCCTCTGACATCTGGTAATTTTGTGAGTGACTCCACAGATGGGCCACAGCAGCACACTTGATGTCATGTGTTGCTCCCAACATCCAAATGAGTTCTGCTAGGCCCGGTGCATATTTTCACTGAAGCAAAATGAAGAGTGCAGCAACGTGCCTGTGAACACTTGAAGAGGTAATTATACATGCTTTTGACTACTGGATCAGAAGTTCCACTGGGTTAGTCAAACTCTGAAATCTTGTCAGATTTCTCTCTCCCCCTGTGGTTCTTGTAAGTCACGTTTTATAAAAGTCTGTTCATCAGATTTAATCTGCATAGCACAGATGTAGTGTTTGGGATGTCAGAATGATCAACACACTGTAATAGGCAGAAAGAAGACGAGTAGATCTAGTCCTGTGGAGAGACTCTGAAAGTATTCTGTTTGACATGGCAGGTAATATCAAACTGTTTCTGATGGTCCTTTGCATATTAAAAGGGAAGAAGGACCATGGAACAGGCCAATAACTGGATATTGGGTTCCAGGGGGCTGTGCTGATTTGCTCAGCAGTGATTCTGTACATGGTCTATAAGTTGCAATTGGGTTCATAACTTGCATATGTTTATGCTAATTTAGATTTGTTTTTCAAAACACACCTAACTTCTGCATGGGCCAAAGAGGCAAATTAAATGAGAACGTCATGATTTTGCAAACTTGTATATCTCAAGGACTTGATGGTGATGCTTATCTCTGCAGTTCCCCTAAAGATGAAGTACTGCTCCTGGATTAACATATCTCTAGAAAGAGGAGGTACAGAAGTTGCTTCTTGCTTGTTCTGGCCCTAGTAGCCCTTAACTGTGGGTGAGAAAGCAAGATGGGGATCCTCACAAAGGACCACAGAAGTCTACTTTAGAAATTTCAAAAATAATCACCAATTGACATCACAAAGTAACTAAGAAACCAGTTATTTACTGGGTAAATAAGATTTTTTTTTTCCTGTAATTTGACTGCCAAAAGCTTTCACTTTGATTACTGGTATTTCTGATTTCCAGAAATTGGGGTGAATTCACAACCAGTACTAAGTATGTTCTTTCCCACAATGTAGACACTTTAAAAAATGAGTCCTGGACCCTATAGGAACACTTGGAAGAAGACTTTACACTATACACTGTTAAAGCCATTAAAGTGCCTTTTTTGTTGTTGTTTGTTTGTTTTGGTCACAGGCATTCAACCCAGGGCACTTAACTACTGAGCCACAGCCCAAAGCCCTTTTCATTTCTTATTGTAAGACAAGGTCTCACTATGTTGCTTAGGGCCTTGCTCAGTTGCTGAGGCTGGCTTTGAACTTGCAATTCTCATGCCTCAGCCTCCCCAGCCACTGGGATTACAGGCATGCACCAGCACCTTACATGAAAGTTCTTTCTTAAGACCAAGTTTCTGGTATTGTGTCGCAAAGCCTGCAGATGCCCTAGCATCAGGCCAGGGGGCAGTGCAGGTTTGAGAAGAAAACTTACTGAGCATCTTGGAACATGATTACCATCTAGGATTCATTCTCCAAGATTTTTTCTCTCTTTCTGGTGAATCTATGAAGGAATGAACATATTATAAGAATCTTCCATACAACACAAGAAAGAATCAAGTATAAAGTTATTAACTCAAATCTGATCTCCCTGGATTTCTCAAAATTTACTCCAAAATTTGTGTCTTTAAAAAAATTTTAATAATTTACTGTTTCAAATTCATAGTGTTAGATGGGTAGACACACATACAATATGAAAAAAACAAGGCAACAAATCAGCCCAAACAAACCAAAATACTTCAATAACAAAATCCATCAACATCACAGTGGAAGAAATGTCAGAGAGGAATTTAGAATGTTCATAGTGAAACTTTTCTGCAAGATAAAGGATGTTGTAAGGAGTAAAATCAGAGAGAAACAGGAAGTAAAAGATGACTTCAATAAAGAGATAAAGTTTTTTTAATCAAGTAGAACTCCTCAAAATAAAGGAATTTAAAAAAATTAAAATTTTAATGGTATGTATCACCAGCAGACTAGACCACTTGGAAGACAGAGTTGCAGACAATGAAGACAAAATATATAATCTTGTTAATATAGTTGACCATGTAGAAAAGATGTTAAGAGACCATGGACAATATTTCCAAGAAATATGAGATAACATGGAAAGACCAACTTTAAGATTTATCAGGATAGATGAAGGCTTAATGATACAAACCAAAGAAACAAACAATTTTTTCAATAAAGTAACATTTGAAAATTCACCAAACATTAAGAATGAAAGGGAAAATCAAATATAGGAGGCATAGAGGACACAAAATTTACAAAATTACAACAGACACACCTCAAGGTATATTATTATAAAAATGCCTAACACAGAGAATGAGGATAGAATTTTAAAGGCTTCCAGAGAAAAGTGACTGGCACATTTAGAAAAAAAACCAGTCCAGATCTCAGTTGATTTCTCAAACCAGATCCTTAAAGCTGGGAGGTCTTGGAATAATATATACCAAGTGTTCAAAGAAAATAGATCCCAATTAAAAAAAACAACTGTACCCTAAAAAATTAATCTTCAGAATCAATAATGAAATAAAAACATTTCATGATAAACAAAAGTTCACAACAGAAAGCCTGCATTACACAACATACTCAATAAAATATTTCCTGAAGAAGAAATAAAAACTAAGTCAGGCACAGTGGCTCATGCTTGTAATCCCAGCACTTTGGAAGGCTGAGACAGGAGAATCACAAGTTCAAAGCCAACCACAGTAATGGTGTGGCACTAAGCAACTCAGTGAGACCCTGTCTCTACATATAACACAAAATAGGGCTGGGAATGTGGCTCAGTGGTTAAATACCTCCGAGTTCAATCCCTAGTACCAAAAAGAAAGAAAGAAAGAAAAGAAAAGAAAACTAAGTTGAAAAACAGTAAAGGAAGGAATCATACTAGAAGAATTGTCAATCAAAGGAGAAACTAATTCAAATTAAAAACAAGAAATAAATAAAAATTACAAGGAATAAATATCATTTCTCAATAAAAACATTGAATATAAGTGGCCTAATCTCATCCATCAAAAGACATAGACTGGCAGATTAGATTATAAAACAAGACCCAAAAATATGATTTCTCCAAAAGACTCACCTCATAGGCAAAGACACCTACAGACTGAAGGTAAAAGGATGGGAAAAAATATCATTCACATGGATCTTGTAAACAATCAGGGGTTTTTATCTTCAGGTCAGATGAAGTGGACTTCAAGCCAGAGTTAAACACAAGGGAAAAAGAAAGCCATTCCATACCGCCTACGGTAATTATACATCAAAAAGTCATAACAATCATAAATATTTATGCCCCATACAATGAACATCTACATAAACAAACAAAACCTTCTCAGTTTTAAGAATCCAATAGACCACAACACAATAATATTGGGCAATTTTAACATGCCTCTCTCCTAATAGGATAGATCCTCAAAAAAACCCAAAAAACTAAATAAAGAGGTTTTCAAACTAAAAATGCAATTAATAATTTAGACTAAACAGACATATATAGAATATTTCATCCATCAGTGACTGAATGTACATTCTGCTCAGCAGCATACAGATACTTCTCTAAAAATAGACCATACCTTAGACCACAAATCAACTCTTAGCAAAGACAAAAGAATAGAGATAATACCTTGTGTTCTATCAGATCATAATGGAATGAAATTAGAAATTAACAATAAAATAAAAAATAGAAATTACTCTAATAACTAGAGACAAAATAACTTGCTATTGAATGACCAACCAATACCTGGAGAAATCAGGGTTGAAATGTAAAAAAGTACTTAGTGGTAAATAAGAATAGTGACTCAAAATATCAAAATCTATGGAATACTTTGAAGGTGATTCTAAGAGGAAAGTTCATTTCATTGAGCTTATTCATTAAAAGAATAAAAAGTCACCAAATTAAAAAAAGAGAGAGAAAAGAAAAAACAACTAACATTACATCTCAAAGCCCTAGAAAAAGAATAACAAATTGACACCAAATGAAGTAGAAGATATGAAGTAATTAAAATCAGAGCTGAAGTCAATAAAATTGAAACAAACAAAAATAATTCAAAAAATCAATGAAACAAAAAGTTGGTTCTTTGAAAAACTACATAAAATTGATAAATCCTTAGCCAAGCTAACCAAGAGAAAATGGGAAAAAAACTCACATTACTAAAATTTGTTATGGAACATGAAATATCACCATGAACAGTACTGATAATCAGACAACAGTCAGAAACTTTTGAAAGTAGATACTGCAATAAATAGAAAATCTTGAAGACATTTACAAATTTCGAGAGACATATGGCCTATCCAAATTCAATCAAATTTAAACAGATCCATTTCAAGAAATGAAATTGAAGAAACCATCAAAAGCCTACCAACAAAGAAAAGCCCAGGACCAGATGAGAAGAAGATTGGATTAATCTTCTTATTAATACAAATAAGAATGAAGGGAAGGGAGGGGGAATGGTAAAAGAAAGATAATAGAATGAATTGGACATAATTTTCCTATGTTCATATAAGAATACATCACCAGTGAAACTCCATCTTATGTACAACCACAAGAATGGGATCCTAATTAGAATAAGCTATATTCCATGTATGTATCATATGTCAAAATACACTTTACTGTTATGTACATCTGAAAAGAACAAATAATTTTTTTTTTCGAAAGAGATCAAGTTTCTGGACTAGTGTAGATCAGAAATTCAGGAAGGCCTACCACTCTCCATTCTTGTAGCTAAAGTCTAGTCCTGGCTGCTAGATCTATCATATTATAGTCATCAAGGACTACCTGCCTATTTCATTTCTAGAGAAATATTGATCCATTAACCACTAAAAATACATCTGATTCTGCATAGCAGTGTCTTCCTGTTGGCTTTATGGTGGCTGTGTCTATCTTCTTTTTAGGGGCTAATTGTTATTATCTGTGTATTTCTAGGCTTGGATCCCACCATCCCTATTGAGTTAGTTGGACCATCACAGTGGAAGTATCTCTACTGGGCAATATGACCAGTACAGAAGTGTCTTGGTCCCTTGGTGATTCTACAATAAAACACCTAAGATTGTCTAATTTATAAAGAGAAGAATTTTATTTCTCACAGTTCTGGAGGCCGCAAGTCCAAGATCAAGGTGGTGGTACTTTCAGTGTCTTTTGAGTGCCCAGTCTCTGCTTCCAAGATAGCACTTTGTTGCTACATCTTCCAGAGGAGAGGGACCCTGCATCTGCAAATGGCTGGAGGGGCAGAAGGAAAGGGGAAAAACTCCCTCTGTCACGTCCTTTCAAAGGAATGCTTGCCATTCATGAAGGTGAACTAATGACTCAATCACTTTCAGGTCACAATTCCCAATACTATTGCTCTGTGGATTAACTTTGTACATGAATTTTGAAGGGGACAAAAACATTCAAATCGAAATAGAATATTTAATAGAATGAAAAGGTGCTCTCCATGCAAATGGGCCCTCTTCACCCTAAGTGTTGTGAGAGGAAAGTCTTCTGGGTTGTTTCGTAGAGCATACGTAGGGGATAGGGAAAGTGACATTATCAGTTATTCATTTTAGAATAAATGTAACTAACTAGAATGCAGGTAAAAATGGATGCCAACAAGCAAAAATTGAGGCAGAAGAGACAGGCTATTGCAGTACTGTGAGTTTGTATAACGGTACCTATCACTAAGAGGATCCTGGGCATAATGACAGGGACAAGTGGAAGACAGATATTTTAGAAGGTTGACTGATTAGTACTGAGGGATTAATTGTAAATATAGGTGGTGAGGTGGAGAATCCGAGTCAAGAAAGCCTGTGAGACCCGTTAGACGGCCTGGACTCCAGAACTGCTTGGGGAAATGGAGTGAGGAGAAGGCTTGGTGGAACATCTGAGCTGGCTGGAGAAGTGATTGTCTGGAGCCAGGGCTGAAGAGCAGAGTCTGGAGTTGAGGCACAACTGCTCTCAATGTGAAGCTCACAGCTTTCACGAGAAGGAGCTCTGTGCTCAATGGATCAGCTGCACAGGCTAAGTTCCTGGTTTTGGTACTAATATTATTATTATACCTAACACAAGGGTTCCAAATCCATTTCCTGAGGCTTTAGGTATGTGCAGAAAAAATGAAGATTGATCTTACAAGGTGCTTCCAGGCCAGCTGTCTGAGTTCCATCTTCCTCATAGGACAAAATCCTCACGTTTGAGTGGAGCCTTTTGGTACACTGCCCACCGAAGTGGCTAAGTTCATCAGCAAAGCTCTGTGCTAAAGAGGCATCACTTACCCAAGATCAAGTCATGGTTCAGGGCTGATTAACCAACTCTAATTAGGTGGCTCACTAATTGATCCTGGAGCTTTCCCCATTTGACCTCTAGTACAAGAGCTCAATATCTTTCAACTCCTCTGGAAACAAATGAAAGGAACACCATTGGTTGAAACCACATAATTCAATTAACCCATTTAATGAATTCAAGGGTTAGTCAAGCCATCCAAGCACATATTGAGTTTGAGGAAGAAATTGAATTGAAATTTATCTTTTTCTTGTCTTATGAAAAATACTGTCTAGGTTCCAAAACCCTATGTGCAAACCTCAAGAGAAGATTCAATAAATTAGGTGGGTTTTTATCTACATTCAATATTATTTCTTATTTAGATTTTCTTTACTTTCATTTTTCTTATTTAATTTTCAAAATCCTGCAAACCTGTATTTTTTGACAATAAGAAGGGTCTGGATTAATCCATCAATGTAAGAAAGGATAGGAATCTATAAGCATCCAATATTATAAAATAAATAAATAAATGAAAACAGCAAAAACATAACAATGGAATAGGATTTGTAATATATAAAATTACTCTTACCAAACAATGAGAAATCATAAGTGCATAAAATAAAAAAGGAGTAAAAATGGAAATGTTCTATTTCATCAATAACAAATTAAAATAGCACAATAGGTAAAATACATTCTTTCAAATGGTCATCAAAGAAATGCAAATTAAAACATCAGTAAGATTCTATTATGCTTAAAAGTTAATTCACTTTAGCTTGTAGTGTATTCACAAATTATGTTCTAGAAAGATTCTATCAGTTTTCAGGGGTACCAATAATACATGCAAATTCCACTCACACACAGAGCTAGGTATGTGTATGCATGTAGAGATATTTAATTTTCGTCAGCTTGAGGTACAAAAGAGTGGGTCACACATCACTAGACACCATATGAGAGTATTTTGTGAATTAAGAAGAATTTCAGTTATATGAGTTAAAGGACTGCAAAAAGGATAATGAACAGTAGCCTCTTGTCAAATCCTGCTCTCCTGCTTCTCTCAAAATTGATTGACTTGATCTCTCCACCATGCAGAAGAGTATCAAATACAACAACTAGAATATAGAAACTGAGAACCATGGAGAAAATAGTTATTTAATTCACTTGCTCACTCTAAGGAGAGATATTCCATCTGGTTCTTAGAGAAAAATTTACCTTGAAGAGTGAAAGGGACCTGTGGAAGGTTTGGATTCAATATAAGTATTTTCTTGCATAAACCATTTCAATGAAATGGACTACTTTAGATATTCAGATTCAACACATATAAGAATATACATGTGTTGAGGACTTACTCTACCACACATTGGGATGGTGGTCTTCTATTTACCCCAATGACCATGAGGTAACTTAGGCCACATCTCAGTAAAGATAGGGAAGCTCAAAACTGGGAAGAGATTCATTTAGGGCAAATGAGAAAGTAACAAAATCAGAATTTTACGTGGGTTTTTACATGGGTCTTGAAACATTTCTTTCCCCTGCTCCCCAAATAATTTCACACACAGTTAAGTGCCAACATGGTAAAGGTAAGGCTTGCATGGAATAAATAAATAAACAAACAAACAAATAAATAAATAAATAATAGCCAAAACCCCTGTAGTCCCTAACAGAATAAGAATAAAGAAAGAAAGTCAAAGCATTCAGAAATTTTTTTTTAGAAAAAGTAATGAGGATGGGAGGGTACGGGGCGGGGGGGAATGGCACCCCATTCATTCTCTCCCTGTCTCCCTGTACTAGGGTTCTAGCATTGCTGTATGAAATCATCACAGATTGAGTGGCTTAAGCAACAGAAATTTATTTTCTTCTATTTCTAGGGGCTAGAAGTCTGAGATGAAGGAGTCAGCTGGGCTCGTTTTCTCCCGGGTCTGCCTTCTCAGCTAGGAGACGGCCTCCTTCTCCCTGGGTCTTCAGTGGTTTCCTCGGCATCCAGATCCCTTCTTACATAGACACAAATCACATTGGATTGGGCCCACTCTAATGACCTTCAACCATTTTGAAGACCCTGTCTCTACAATATAGCCACATTCTGAGGCACTTGGGGTTAAGGCTTCAATATATGAATTTTGGAGGAAAAACGAATTAGCTCCTAACACTTTCTTCCTATGTGAAAGAAGAGAAGGGATGGTACTTTTTCTTTCTGCTTTCAGTATTTTTTAAATTGATGCATTATAATCGTGTATAATAGTGGAATTCATATACTTCTAATATTTTTCTTTTCTAAAGAAATTTTCTAAAACTTCGTCTCCGGTAGGGACAGTGAGGGAGTCAGTCAAATAAACAATTATGTGCTGTCTTCTGTTCCGATCGTTCTGCTCTGTGTTACATGTCAGTATTGCTGTTTTCAGTCTTTCTCATTAGGATTGCTGTTCCTTGAGGACATGTTATCTTTAGTACCTAGAAAGTGCAATACACAGAGGAGTATGTAAGGAATTGTTGTGAATTACAGCAATTAAAGAAGTAATGATTTATACTGAAACAAACAAAAGCATATTGAAAGAGTCTCAAGGAGACTATTAACCCCTTTTGAATTTATTTGTCTCCTGTGGACAGAGGCCTTAGAAAGTTTTATTTGTGTGGGCATCAAATAAAGGATGGTCATCAGTGAAATCTGAAAACTAAGAGGTAGGACCCACATGCTGTGCACAACTCAAGGCCAATGGCCATGATTATTTTGTTTAAAAATAAATGCTGAGAACATAGACTAGGTCATGGAAAATGATTTTTTTATTGTTGAATCAATAAATGGATAAGAAAAGGAAGCAGTGTACAAATGAGGCGAAAGAAAAAGCAGTAACAAAGCAGTCAGAAGGGTGAGGACATCCTCAGGGGCCTCACCCTTCAGGGGCCTGTATTGGCTTCCATTCTGAACAAGTTCCCCCAAACATTTCTCCCACAAACCAAGTGAAAAGCCCTGATTAACCCAGGTCTTTGCAGGGCTTTGGGAGGTGGCTGGCTGAATTCTGTGAAATCTCGCCTTCCTCATGCATGTTATCTTGCTCGTATAGACAAGATCTCACTTCAGTTTTCTGAAATGAGCACCTTGGAGGAGTTCCATGGCAATCTCCCTGGAGATGGAGTAAGGATTGCTAATATGCCATTGGAAGTGACAGCTCTCAGCCACTGTAACTCACATTAATGTGCAGGATCCCGACTGCTCCTTCTGCAGATGGGAATGCAGTGTACTCACCCTGCTTATTATAAAAGCATGAAAATGTGCTCTGTTGGTTAATCACAATGACACTTTCATCTGTTTTGGTTTTTGAGTTGTTTGTGTGGAACTTCTTCATCTGTATTTTTAACCTTCTTTTCTAGAGAAGACTCTGGAACATGTGGAGCTGGACTCAAGCAACAGAGGTCTTTGGCATAGATTTTTCACCTTGTTTTAAAACTCCTTTTGGAACCATGAAACTACTTGATCAGTCAGTTCTTACTATGTGCTAGATCATGAGAAAATGTGCAGAACTTGACAGCATGTAGTTTCTCCTCTAAGACACAAAATAATTCCACGTGGGAAAGGAATATTTTAATTCATCCACTTAACACAAGAGAGCAGGTTTGGGAAAGTTTATTGATCTGCTAGAAGGTATTCAACACCTATTTTCTTTCTTGACTCAGGCAGCCCATGGAAGACCAGGGCCCAGTGTTGCATGAAAACCTGGTCTTTCCCTCTGCTTTTACTTATTTAGAGATTACATAAGATTTATGAAATCTGTTAATTTACTAACACAATTAAACCATCAGAGCAAACTAAGAAGTAAGAGGATTGAGTATGGAGGATTAATTTCTTCTTCATTTTCAATAAGTTATAAAGATATCTGAAAATACATACCATTTCAGAGGTTCTCTAATATCAGTTTATCCCCTTGCCCACAACTCTAGTTGTCATGTAAATTTAGGAGTTTATCATAATTCATAAAATTATATTTACATTTCATTTGAGTCTCAAGTCTTTGTTGGTTTTTTTTTTTTTTGTAAGTGGAGGGAATTCTTCCCTCAGGTTTATTTGAAAACTTTGAATCTTATTGAACAGTACGTTACCCTTCATTAAGAGTAAAATCATCCATTTAGTAGTGCTAACTCCTTTTTAAAGCTGATATTGAGAACACATTATTTGAAGGTCTGCATGTGACCTGCAGTCCTCAAGTCTGGGGTTGGTAAATGGCTCTGTAGAGGGACAAATGGTAGATGAACAGTCCCCATCACGGTCACTCAGCCCACGCAGCACAAGGCAGGCCGAGACTATCAGTGGGTGTGTTTCCCAGCACAGACAGAGATGCTGGGGTGTCAACGTGGTTTGCCCCCAAGGATTTCTGCATTAGGAGCTTGGTCCCCAATGTGGCAGTAATGAGAGGTGGCTGGCCTTTGAAAAAAGGGTCAGTGGGAGGCAATTTGCTCACAGTGGGTGCTGCTCTCAGTAGCTAATGCTGGTCTTGTGCAGCAAGTTGAAAACAAGAACAAGACTGGCCCTCTCTCTTCTTGGCCTCCAGCCTCCAAAACTGTGAGCTAAATAAACCTCTTTTCTTTATGACATTGCCCAGCCTAAGGTGTTTCTATAGCAATGGAAAACTCACAAATACAACAAGCGAAATGGCTTCGTTTACATTTTTAAGTTCATATAATTTTATATGACATAAAAATATCCTTTTGAATTACTTATTTTCCAATCATTTAAAAACAAGAACTGCCCTTAGCTCACAGATTGTCTTAAAACAGGTGACAAGCCAGATGGCTCACAGGCTGCACTCTGCTGATCTCTGACCTAACCCTGGGGGTTTTAACAGAATAAAGGAGATAAAACAAAAACAACAAAACAAAACAAAAAAACTTCCTGACCTTTTGGAGCTCGCATTCTGTTGAGGATAACTGACTGATGAAGGAAGAAATAGGGCAAACATGAAATGAGTGTTCAGAAACATTAGAAGTCGCTGTAAAGCGAGCACAGAATGGAGAGGGTATAATTCATCTGGGAGTGTCCTTACACAGGACCATGTCACAGTAGCCCTTTCCAGGGGAGGTGCAGGCCTGAATGGCAGGCCATGGAGTGAGATTCCTAAAGGATTTAAAAATAAGGCTAGCTAAAATGCAACCATAAATTCTCTCTAAGCCTTTGTCTCGTTGTACACTACTATACTGTACCTCCTGGTATTACTCTAAATTTCTGTAAAAGTCTACCACATACAGATGTAGATATACATCTACGTGTAGTGGGCTATTCTGAGTAGTAGAGAACTGGAGGAAAAAGGGGTTGCAGTTCACATTTCGGTGAACGCACAGAGGTTGAGAAGTGGGAGCAGCTCCTCAAGGGAGCTTACAGGAGAATTCAACAGAAGCCGAAAATCCAGGAGCAAAGTTTACCCATTCCTCAAAAAACATAAATTAGGTATTGGTAGGGTAATGATGATTCTCATGAAATGTGGGAAAGAGTAAATTAATTTTATCTGACTGTTAAAGGAATCTACTGCCAATAGCTGAGTTGTGTAGAAAACATTCTCTCGTGTAGGGATTTCCATTTGCATGCTCTTCTTTCAGCTTTTCACAATTCAGTGAGGAGCTCAGGACAATGTCTCCTCTGTACATTACAGACAACTCTTTTGCTGTTATGAGTATTTCCATGGGAATGAAAGCTCTGTGAAGAGAGGTATAAAAACTTTTGTTTGTTGCCTGTTTTGTTCAAGTCTGGATTCCCTGTGCTCTATCTACTGACACGGAGAAAACACTCAATAAATATTCTTGAAAGAACAAAAGAAATAATAATAAGATGAGTGAGAAAATAAATAGAATAAGTGGGGAACTAGGGAGAAAATGCCTTAAGGATTGATTTTTGAGTCAAAATGAAAGAAATGTTCAGGCTCCTGAGAGGCCTAAATATATAATCTCCATGGGATTTTTTTCTGGGCCCAAGGAGAGGTCCACTTTTATCTCTCTCCACAAGATGGTGCTCTCCAAGGAAGCTGTGCTTCTCAGTGTGCGGAACTTCCCATCAGGACGCACCCACTGTAGAGGCATTTTCTTGGTGTCTGCAGCTGTTTGTCCCTAAGACGTTCCTGATAAAAATACAAAAAATTCACAGAATTGATGGAAATATTAAAACTCAATGTTGACAAGACCCCAAACTCTGATATTACTTCTGCATCCTCTTCTTAACAAATCTATAGACTTTTCTGCTCTCATTCATGGTGGTCTTTTGGGCGGTAGGACTACAAGCCCATACATGAGGTGGGATATGATCTCACTACTTTGTTCACACAGGCAGGGAGTGGCTGGGATCCTTCTTAAAGTGTGTCCTCTTCCTTCATTGTGCGGTGAACTCACTGGTGGTAGGATCATGCATGATCCCTTTTGCATCCAGGATTTAATATGGAGCCTGCCATAGGCCCACCATTGATAAATTTAAGTACATAAGTTCAGTAAACACACAATTGTTCTGTTTTGACATTCTCAATGTGTGGCTTGGTTGATTTGTTGTTGTTGTGCTAGAGGTTGAGTCCAGGGCCTGGCTCCATGGCTGGTTGAATCTGTGGAGGTGGAGTAGATGGATGTGAAAGACTGCAGACCTTATACTCTAAAGCAGTACCATTGGCTTTACCATGACATCGTAAGTAGATGCCCACATTGAAGAACCTTCATATTTGAAAGTCTTACCTAATACAGCTGTATTAACAGGTCCTAGAGGTTTTACAGAAGTGAACATTTAAAACACTGCTGAAATATTTCTAATAGAGTTGGAGGATATGTGTGGATATACATAATAAATAAATAATGATAGTGTCTATGGTGTAGGTGCTGAAATCCAGTCCTGTGTAAAGATATGGTCTGTGCTCTTGAAGATCTTCTAGACCAGACACAGAGAAAGTGTGAAATGAATCACAGAAGTAGGTGTCTTAGCACAGATTTTGGTAACTGTTGTGAGAAAATATATCAGGCATGTAAAAGAAAGCAGAGTACGCAAAGAGTGGAGCATGACCAGGGAAGGGTCTTACTCTGAAGTCTCCTTTAAACGAAGATGTAAAGAAAGATTAGTGAGAATGTTCTAGTGACTTACTTAACTGTGTCACGGGGTCAGTCAGAGAAAGGTCTTATCTTAGGGTCTTATCCATGATATCCAGTCAGAGAAAGGTCTTATCCATGACGTATATCAGTGGAATTCTACCGCTCTGTTGCCTTAAACAAGTCCTAGAAAAAAAGCAAACTTTGTTTATGTTTTTATATCCTTTTTGTGAAGAAGGGGAGTAATTATAGTAATAATTCTTATTTTTAATGAACATTATGAGTTAATACACATCAAGGTCAATTGTCCCTGAGTATCTATAGGTGATGGATTTAGGACCACCCCAGGGATACAAAAAGCTAAGGATGCTCAAGCTCCTTA
Source organism: Geosciurus inauris (assembly GCA_004024805.1). Lineage (NCBI taxonomy): Eukaryota > Metazoa > Chordata > Mammalia > Rodentia > Sciuridae > Geosciurus > Geosciurus inauris. Next base: position 35,635 of record PVHX01012265.1, on the reverse strand, counting down.
TACAAACTGAATAATATTTGAATAGTATTTGTGTATAACCTGTGCACATCCTCTGATAACACTTTAAGTCATTTCTAGATTACTTATCATACCAAATCCAATATAAATGCTGTGTAAATGGTTGTTATATCATACCATTGAGGGGGTAATAACAAGGAAAAAGAACATAAGTTCAGTGAGCACATAATTGTTCTGTTTGGATATTCTCAATGTGTGGCTTGGTTTATTTGTTGTTTTGCTGGGGGTTGAATCCGGGGCCTGGTTCCATGGCTGGTTGAATCTGTGGAGGTGGAATCGTGGATGTGAATGGCTGCAGACCTCACACAGAACGATGTCAAGATTAATTCTAGGATTCTAAAAGTTGTTGCTGTTGTCATTTTTATTAAAAATATATAAATCTCTACTTTTTATACATTGATCAGATTTTCACTAAGAATGAGGAAATAATATCGTTCTCAAATTAGTGAAGAAAAGCCAATGGCTTAACTTAGCTTATTATGCTCAGTTGGAGCTCTAGGTTTCTGACGGTGTCCTGAGGATTCTCTGTCCCATGCCAGCGGTTAGAGAGTGAGCCAAGGAAGGGTGAGGCAAGGCCTCCACCACTGTCAGTGAACTCTCATGCACCAGTAGCGGGCAGCTCAGACTGTCTCCAGGCAAATGCCAGCTGAACCCTGCTCAGGGAACACTGGTCAGTGGAAGAATATCCTCAGACAGTTTGAGAGTCACCTACACACCGGGGATGGTCCCCAGTCCAGCTATGGAGCCATGTGGAAACTGGAACAAAAATTAAAAATTAAAACTCCTTTAAAGGGATCCCCAACATGGTGAATCGGTGGCCATTCTGTGTACCAGCTAAGTGCCAAAAGCTCCAAAGCAATTGGCTGCAGATTTTGAGGAACAAACAGAAAACAGATGGATAAAGAACAAAGAGGGCTTAGAGAAATCATTTCAGGGGTATACCGCAGCACAAACAAAGCCGAAAAGTTGAGCAGAACTTGGCAGATTCAGAGAACCAAAATCATGCGCAGTACCTTGAAGATGCTGTAAGAGGAAAAAGCAGACAGACATGAGGCTGGAGAGGCAGGCTGATTCCTGGGTGTCCTGCAATGTATCCTATCAGATCAAACCTATAAAACACCCTGCTAAGAATTCTATTGTCAATTTTCTCTCAAAGTAACTAAAAGTTTCTGATCCAAATGGATGGGAAGAGTCAAAGACAGACAATTGTATTTTTGTCTGTCTCCTAGGAGACACGCATGGAGCAGCCACCAGAAATAGCATCATAGCTGAAGCATCACAGTGTGAACACACACATACACACAACATATACACACACATCTGCCTGATTAACCAGAAAATGACATCTCTAACAATAGCCAGGAAACACAGGGAATTAGTTGATTAGAATACATTTCACGAGATGTTCAGGGTTTCGGGTTGCACATTTGCATATTTCCAAGGTGTAATTATGTCAGATAATATACCTTGTGCTGGAGGTTTTACATAAACACTTGTGGTCTAGTTCAGAGTTATCTCTACTGCATGAAGCAGCTGTTGGGAGAAAAATATAAGCTATTAAAACCTGTTTGAATTAGATGTGGTCTACTTGCTTAAAATATACAATGCTTAGTCACTTATGAAGCAGAGGAGTGAGTTACTATTTGTTATGCAAAACATGTGCCTGGATAAGGTATACAAATTAAGTGGTCTGTAGAAGTGTATGTTACCAATTCTGCAAGAAGCTTTATAGCAAGTCCTTTTAAATACACATTGCAATCCCAGATAAATTCTTTATTCATAGACTGCAAATGAGAAACAAATAGTGCAGGCCAGGACCAGGGAATGAAGCAATAGGAACGGCTTCCTTTTTGTTGCAATGGTGTTTTAATTTCACTTTGTGATTGTAAACATGCTAGCCCCACGCTCTCTGAGCAGTCCTTAGAATACAGAGGATAGATTTTCAACGTGTGATTTAGTTAAGATTCAATTAGGGAAGCAGAGATGGAATAAGTATTAGGGAATAAGGAATTCAATGCCAGCCATTTCTGGGACAGTTGGGAAGGTAAATGTAGGGAAAGGACCACATGGAGGTTCCAGGCCAGCCCCCAGACGAGTGGATGATTCACCTTTCTGGAGGTGCGGCTGCTGGAAGGGCAGGAATGAAGGCTGGTGGGTAGTCATCGATCTTCATGGCTTCTCTCAATTCTCGGTGGGGAATCTGGTGGTGGGCCAGGGTTGCTCTTAATTAGTAGGGCTCAAGTCAGGAAGGAGAGCTGGAGGTGGACCAGGAAAAGCAAGGGTATCTATCACTTGGCTTTTCTAACCACACCTTCAGATTCATTTTACATTCACAGGATTTTCTAAAGGAAATTTGGTTGTGCAGGGAACTTTTGCAGAAAGTGCACAGCTTGCCCCATATTCCTCTCCTCTTGTTCATCTCCAACTTAGCTTCGCCTGCCATTAACTTCTTGCTTAATATGGTACATTAGCTGAAAAGGACCACTTTATTAAAAAAAAAACAAAAAACAAAAAAACATCATTTGCATCAGGGATCACTCTTAGGCTGTACTTTTGTGTGGATTTTGACAGATGTGTAATGCATCTCCTGCTAGAGTATCATAGGGAACAGTTTGGTCTAAAAACCCCTGAGTTACACATCTCCCCCTCTTTCCCATCTTACTAGAAAAGACTGATTTTATTTTACTTTATTTTTTACTGTCTCCCTAGCTTTGCCTCCTCTAGAATGCCATATCTTTGGAATCATCCAGGCTTTGGAATTGACTTGTTTTACTTAACAACGTGAATTCAGGTTTCCTTAATGTCTTCATGAGTCTTTGTATTGCTGGATAATGCATTCACTGTGTGGACATACTACAGTCACCTGGTCAGCTGTGGAAAGGCATCGTGGTTGATTATGAGTTTTGACAATTATAAAATCATAATTAAAATGCCCATATTTTAAAGGCTGGTATATCATGTCTGCCACCCAAATCTCATGCTTTTTTTTTTTCTTTTTCTTTTGTAATCAAGGTAAAGCTGATCAGTAGAGCAGTAGAGGAAGGGCATTATCCTGGGAAAGTAAATTACTGCTTTACCAGGTCAACACAATAGATAGCTATGCTTCTCAGTTCACCACCGTATATACCTCTGTCAACTTATTTCATCTCCAAATAAAGATGCTAGTAGAACTGTGTGTCCACCCACCAAGATGAAAATATCCTTCATATAAACAAAAACAGGTTAAGTCTTTCCTCAAAGAGAACTCCAAGACTCCTGAGGTGTTTTATACACCTTTCAGTTGTATTTACTCCTTTTCAAATGGAGTCATACCCAGTTAGATGCTCCATAGCATAAATACTGAGATAGAATATTCACAACTAATAAAATATACATAATTAGCCAGTGAGGTAGAGAATGTTTTGTCAAATATTCACATTCATATTCAAAATTAAAAGTACTTATAAATATTATAGTATTTGTTTCTGCAATTTGTCATGTGTTTGTAACTGGTGGTTTTAACTTCCTTCTACTTCTATTGCTACATCTTTCTTTTGTAACCTTAGCTGTTCACAGTTTTATAACTGGTGGGGTCACAGAAACCTTTTCTCCTATGCAGTCCAAGTACAGCAGTCCTACATGTAAGCCAGCTGTGTGGACCTCCACCAGCTCTTACCAGAGGACGTGGACATATTGAAAGGCACCCAGGGAGAATCCTGCACCACAGACATGATCTTCCTTGGCATTACCATGTATAGAAAACCAACTCAAGACAAATCACTCCAGCCAGAAGAACAACACCATTTTTTACCTGGTTGCTTCACTGACCCTGGGAGCAGAAAGTAGATACATGACACCTTCACTTTCCAAATTAGTAGACTATCGCCATTTTCTGTTGAGAACATCCCTGTTTTAGGAATAAATATCTTAAACCAAAAGATCCAAAGTTGTAAGGATAAGAAGCAAAAATTCATTAATGGATGATTAGAGGTGATAGTGGAGAATGTCCCCTCACCCCTAAATCTTTGCCACTCATCTGGCACTGAAACGGAAACTCCAGGAAGGGAATTCCATTTTTCCTTTCAGGTGACATTAAAAAGCAAATAGGTAAAGAAAAAAGAGCTAGTGAATTCCATCAGCAAAAATCCTCCTGCATTCCACAGTCTATAAAATGAGTTCTTTGGTCAAAAAGAAGTCTGTGTAGCTTGGTGGAAGAGCATTTGTTTAGTGTGCATGAGGCCCTGGGCATGAGCTGAACACTGCCCAAAACAAACAAACTATCCTCCAAAAAACAAAACAAAATGAAACAGGATTCTATGTGGGATACCTTGATAATCAAGGGAGCATCCAGTAAGTCTGAGGATGGTGGCTTGGGCACAGCATTTTGAGTAGAGTCTATGCCCATTCCAGTGGAAATAAACTCTGACAGGATAGAAATGCTGAGCACGCTCTACCTGTCCAGAGGCTGGCAGAGCCTTCTAAGAAGTGTGTGGTCTATCTACCAAGTGAGCCTCAACAGTGGCTGCAGCCTTGAGAGAGGACAACTATGAGGCTGAGAAGACTTACAGCCTCCATCCCCGCTTCCATTTCCATGGAAATGAACTCATGTCCATGAGTCCTTGTGTAAGGACAGGTGCGCCTATGGAAAGAGGGTGACATGTATCTACAGAAGGGTCAGCTTGTCCAATGACAATTAAAATTCTGAGATCATTCACTAGCATATAAATGTCTTTCCATGTGTTTACACTTCAAAAATTTTATGTATATATTTTCTTCCCCACATCTTTACGGAATTCTGGGTTCTTGTTATTGCTCTCTTGATTGGGTAGTGAGTCTTATCTACAATTTTGTCTCAGCAATTAGATTGCACAGCTCTCGAGGGTAGGCATCCTGGTTTCATGTATGTTTTGATGTTAGGATTATGCTGCATGTGACTTCTGTAGCTCCCCCGCAACCCACATAGTGCTGAGCCCGAGGTGGGTAGTGAACAGATCCTGGATGAAAGTGCAGTGGGGTGGGAAGACCCAGAAAACAGACCACTGGAATCGCGTCTGACATTCCCGTTACACTGGCACAGACGATTTTTAAATCTCTTTGATATTGTATTTTTCTTTCAGAAATATATTGCTGATATCACTTGATTCATATTCAAGTAATGTATAGAATGCACTGGTCTCAGCCTCTGTACATCACATAGCACAATTTCAAGTCAAAAGATTTTACTAGGGTGAGGCCTTGGCCTATTCTTATGATCTTAGAATTTCAATTTGTCCAATCTGAAAATGAAGCTAGGGTTGTTACAGACCAAGGAAATGCACATTAACAAATTGCGTAGCACCTAGAAAGTACTCACCTGCTTATTCTGTTGTCTCCTCCATTACTTCCCTTAGGCAGTGTTTGGGAAATTCATATTAAGAAAATGTCTGTGAATGGCTTTTTACATGGTTTTATATCTATCCTGGGACTTGGGTGATGGCTGGTTTGCCTGCCCAGAGAAGATTTCACCAAGATAAAGAGAAGCAGTTAAGAGAGTTTATTGGAGAAAGATAAGACTGCACCTTCACAGTGGGAACATGACAGAGACATCTGCAGAGGACTTGTGGACCCAGTGGCATCTGGGCTTATATAGCTTCTGGGTTTTTAGTTTGCCTTTGGTGGGCTTTTTGTTAGGAGTGGTTTCAGGCAAAGGAGGGGTGACTGATAGATTCCGGTACCTTGCCAGTAATGTGTATTGTGAATGTGCAAAATACAAGTTCCAGGGTTTTACATCAGTGTGTGAGATGCATCTAATACATATGGAGGCATTAAACAGGGGCTTTCCTTGTTAGGGTACTATTGGTCAAACTTGGAGGTCTCAGCCCATGCTGCTGGGGATGGTCTGGCAATCTTTTTGATAAACAGGATCTTTTTGTTATTCTTTTGGAAAGTTAGCTCCCCTGATAACAGCAGCAGCGCAGGATGGAAGAGAGGTCCTTAGCCTCGGGTCGGTTCTGCTGACAAGGGTCCCGGATCTATCCTGCGTCAGTAACAGCTGCCTGGGCATCAGGTTATTAACTGGTGAAGTAGCTCATTTCAGCCAAGGAGGCAGGAAACAAATAAGCAGTGTCTACAAAAATATCATTTAACCTTAAAACATAAACAAGTCTCAATGATTTTAATATTGTATGGCCACATGCACCCTTCTGAGGCCATGGAAGTAAAATGGATCATCAGGCCCTGGGGCAAACGATGTTCACTCCTCTTTCCTTCTGTGTGTGTGTGTGTGTGTGTATACATAAATACATGTATAAATGGTTGTTTTAATCAAGACACAAATGATGTTCATACACTATTACTAATTGTTATATCTAGTAAATCTATTTTAATATGTAGACTCCTCCCCTCATCTTTTTAATCTTAACTTTTGTAAGTTATTTGTTAAAGAAATTTGGTTATTTTTCTTCTAGACTTTTCCAGAAAGTAGGTTTTACTAGTTGAGTCCCTGATGTGTCGTTTATCATGATCCATTGGACTCTGGATTCTCTGCAAATTGGTAATGGAATAGAAGCTTGATCAACTTTGATCTCTTTACAAAGACTGCTTAATCCAGCGGTAGTTGCACATACCCTTCCTGAATGCCCTTATGATGGCATACAGAGACAGTGAGGATTATCTGCTGGGTCCAGCAACACATCCGGAATTTAAAATTAGTAATATTCTAATTTTGTGGTCTAATTTTTTTTATTTCTAGTCTTTTATTTATTGCATAATCAGAATTGGCCTGTGAGACATAAAGGAAATGTCTTTGAGCTGGTTGGGGATTTAGCAATATGTGGCTTCCTAACTCACTGAGACAGGTGCCAGAGGGGAAGACAGACACCCGTATCGCCTTGTCATGGGCAGTACTGCATGAGGACCTCAGCACGGGAGCTGCCACAACCACATCACAGCCTTAATAACCACATGGTCAGACATAACTGAGGCAGAATCTAAATTAAAAAAAAAGGAAAACAAGGACTTTCATGGCACTTTTGAACTGTAAGCCAAATGTTTGGAATTCTTGTTATCTGAGGAAAAAAAAATAATGTATGTTAAATTTAAGCCACATTTATTAAGTTATTATGTTACCTGCTGTTGCAAGTGTGTTGAGTAGGCTGGGGCCAGCAGCAGGCTAGTTTCATTCCTATGGCTTCCCGGTGAGATGGCATGCTGACATCTGTTTCCCACGTGCTGCACGGCCATCCACACAGAAATATTTTCTATTCTTACCTGCCTTACATTAAGTGGATCCTGTGATTCTCACTGTCCTCATCTAGATCAGATCCAGTACTCACACAAAGCCTGTGACACTTTTGATTGATGTGATTAACAATACATTTTATTTTGGCTTTTGCATATTTGGTTCTGGTGTACGACTGGAATCACCTAGATTTATTTACAATAAAGTCTCTGAGTCTTTTAAGGGCATCCCAAAATAGTGCCACCTCCCTTGGGGACTCCAACTGGTGACATGCTCAGATATTTTGAGAATAACTTAAGCTCCCCAAATTTATTTGTTTTAACACTGAATTAGAAGACTGAAACTCTAACATCAAGCAATTTAAATAAAATATGTAACTCAATTGGCATCTTGAACTTTAAAATGCATTCAGGACTTAAAAAAATATATAACAACCCAGTCTCAGAATGCTAGTTAACCTGTTTTACCCTTCCAGAGACTTCTTCTTTGTTTCCTATCAATATCTGACTCTAAAATGACACCCCCCCACACACACAAAAATCCTACTAAGTTGCTTACCTGATTTTTCTCTCCATTTCTCATATTTATATAAAAACCCTCAGGTTTAAAATGAAACTTCCAGGGACATTCAAGACAGGAGAAATAAAAAAGCTGAAGTTTGTTATCCTGACCTATTATGTATTTAATAAAGACACTTTAAAAAAAACTGTGTGCTTTCTGTGACAGCAAGATGGACTCCCCAGTGAGAAACACTTGCATTGGAGGAGTGGCAGCAGCCTTCTCCTCAGGGACAAGGAGATGACCCTGAGCGTACTGTACAGACTTCATTAAAATAGCTCAGAGGTTTAGGACTCCTCACATCGAGGAGTCACATTTTCAGTTAACTATTCCCTGTTCAACACAGTGTGTTGGGCACTGGCTCTAACTGCCTCCATGAGGCTTCTATTTCCTTCTGAGGGCTCTCAGGACACAGAAAGTATGTGCTACACTTGCGTCTTTGTAATCTGTTAAATTAAACATACTCCTCAGATTCGCCCAGGAACCTTAAAGTCTGGACAACTCACTTCAGGGCTTATGGATGGGATCCTAAGACATCTGACAAAAGTTGACAGAAAAAAAGAATTTTATAAAATCAGTTCTCTAAGATCTCTATCTGTAAAGCCAAAATAAAAGAAAGTGACTTTTTTATTTAAAAGTAAGGCTATGTATTCTATTTCTATGTATGTTTTTTCTATGTATGTCTATATATGTGTGAGTTGTCAACGTGTGATATTCTTCTACCATGGATTTATAAAAGCTCTATTTTTAATTGACTTAGAGATAAATGGACACTCATATATTAAATATGACTAAACTTGCTAAAATATATATAGTAATTAACACAAATGCCTTTTTGTTCATGTGACTTTCAACTTACGATAATTAATCTGGTTTGTTAGCACACGTTAGTCCTGGTTTGCTGGCCAGACAGGGTTAACTCACCTCTTCTAGATGACAGGTATCCAGGTGTCAAGGTATGATGCAGAAGTCCTGAATCCCTAAACCCAGCCTAAGAAGAACATGATCTATTTTTCTAACACTTTTATAAATAAGACTGATATAACTTTGTTGACTCAATTGAAGCAAGCATGTCTTCAAGATGGTCAGCATTGAATAGTATGCAGGTGCCCAACTTTGTCTGTGTCCAGAATTTAAGATGGGAGTAGTGTAAGTCTGACCTGAGAACAAGGGTGTTCATGAGTTGCCAGCTGGTGTGCGCTGCTTCCTGCCTGCGGAATACAGCCATCCAGCCTCTGGAACGTTTCTTCGTCAGGAAGACAAGTAAATGAGGTCTGTGTTTGCCTAATACCTCGATGTTCTTAAGTACTCTAGGTGAGACTGTTAAAAATCAGTTCAATAAATATAAATGAGATGAACATGTATAAGCTTTTCTCGTAATTCTAATTTTTTGAATTTAGTAATAGATTTATCTAATAATACTTGTGAAAAGTTCCAGTTCTTTCCAAGTAAGTTCAAATACTCAAACGCCAATAGCTCTATGTATGTCTGTAGAAATTAGAAGAGGAATTCTTAAATCGTTGGTATGTGCCAAGCAGTTCAAAATTGCTTCCTTCCTAAGTTTTTTTATTTCCTAGAAGTTAAGATCACCAAGAGTTAAAAAATCTAATTAGTATGCATAACTCAATATAATAAAAGGATGAGAAAATAATTTTTGTTTGTTGAAAGACTCTGTGGCTAAAATCAAAGGTTAAGTAGGCACAAGAGGCTGAATCACATGTTTGTGAAGGACAAAGTCATGAAGGAGATGTGTGTGACCAAGTTGGCTGTAAGACAAAGCTGTTCACAGATTTTCATAAAAAATAGCAGGATATAAAATCAGAATCTACAAGATTTTCTTTGAGTATTGATCTCGTAGTAAAAATTTGTCAGCAATTTAAAATTACATTCTAAATTTGTTTTGTTTTGTTTAATTTCCAATTATCCTCATAATACAACTTCACAGTCCACAGGAACCAGTGTCTTCCTCCAGTACAGCTTAACATTGTGCCTCCAGCTTTTCTTGACACATGGCCATTGTTCTAGAGGACCTCGGAATTTTGCATGTCTTTGCCATTTGCAGCAGCTGCACCGACCTGGGCTGTAGGACCCGGATTTCCTTGCTGGACTCTTGTAATGGGCACACTCACGTTCTGGGATGCCAGCTCCTCCACCACCTGATCAAGTCCCAGTTCTTTCCATCAGGTTTTGTTTCCAGGTTACCAAAACAGCTTCCCACAAAGAGAAGTCGTCACACCCTGGGAAGTCTATCTTCTAATCTTGGTTTATAAAACAAAGATTTTATGTTTTATCAAGATGATTTGTTTTGTGTTGGCATTCTTAGGTTTTTAATTACTTCAAAGAAACTGAGCCTTACAAGAATTAAGGTTTTTCCACATCCAAGAGCTTTCTGTATCTCTTTTTAAAGTCCTTTAATTATCACAGTGGCTAAGGAAATGACTGTTATTGCATGATTACTGGTGGTCTTATTTTGACTAATGTTTTAGGACTTTGAACATCTTTTTCAGGCTTCTTTGGATCAAAATTCTAAATTAAGTCTTTTTGACTTAGGCTAATTTTGTGATTTTCCTGTTTGGCCTGGAAAAGTCTCAGAAGTTGTTTCTCTCATCTCATGCAGAAGTATACACAAATCAGTCTTGGTATGTTGGATTGTATAAAAATAATAAGATGAGGGTAAATCTTTAACTTCTATTTAATTTTGACTTCTATGCATTTACCGTTAGATTCATAAAACAATTCTGACAAACACAAATACAGGCTTCTCATAACCTTAAAATTAATTCCCTAATAAAAATCATACTCTGATAGAACAATTTTTCCACATTGTGCTCTTGGGACACAAGGACTGTAATCTACACCTGGTGATTCCATTTATTGGAAAACATATTTATGTAGACACTCACTCCAACCTTGGTAGAAGGGTTTGTCCTAAGTCCTCACCAGTCTCTGTGCTGCTAAGCTTCAAGACATTGATTGCTGAATCCATATCACTCCTGCTAAAAGGCTCCTTCTCCTGACTGCATCAAAACTCAAAAGGCGACTCAAAACTGAAGTTCATTGGGAGGGAAGTAGAAAGCATGTGAGAGGTTGCATCTGGACCAGACGTTGTGTCTTTTTTATTTTATTATTCTCTTTCTGAATGCCTTTGTCCTCCAAAGTCAGTGCTATAATTGGCATTTCCCAATTCATTCAGGAAGGAGGAAACTTAACTGATTTCTGGATTTGTTATCAAAAATCTTGGTCTGTCTATAGTGCAATTTAACCCCATCCAAATGAAGGATTTCTTTGCTGATCCACCTGCATCTGGCTAACTCACAAAGTCAGCCTTTGGGGACTATCATATTCAAGTTTCTGTGTTGTTACCATCACAGTGCCTAAGGTGTGCCAAAATAACCATCCAACTCGATTAAAATATTACAAACAATAGAATTCAATACTTTTCAAAAAAGTGTCTGTAACCCAAATCCTCTGATTGTTGATGGTTAACAATGTAGTAATTCAATAATAGAACCTCTCTACAAGTAATTTTTAATGCATGAGGCACTCCACACGAACTTGCCTCTCATGCCCTGGAGGGTGTACGTTGGGATCTGACAGGCAATTGTAAACACAAGGAATGCTCTGTCTCAATAAATGGAAAATAAGTGGCTAATGGGGTTTGGGATATTTCTGGATTTAATTTAAACTGGAGAAATCCGAATGTTAGCTAACATTCATTAACTTACAGCATCATGTCAAAAGAGATATTCTATTGTCTCTTTTTCTCTCTTCTATTGTCTATCTAACAATAAGTAAAGTCAGCTATTCCAACAGGCTAATGTTATCCCAATGCTGCTAGCGAATTGCTAAGGCCTATGTGGCTAATAAGATAGAGCCTCACACAACTTCAGATGAGATTGCCCTGAAAGGTTTTTTCCTTCTGGCATCTTTGTTGCTCAGATGTGTCACTGGCCCCTGACATTGACTCTTATACTTGCCCTCTGACATAGAATTGGACCGACAGCAGGGGCAGGTCCATTGGACATTGAGGAACAATGACCAACCAGCTCCAGGCTGTTGTATCAGTGATGCTTTCAAAGGAACATCTTGGTCAAAGAAGGAAATCTGGAAATTGAGCATGCAAATAAAAACTATTATTGTTGTATACACCAAAAATAGAGCCAGAAGTTCCTGGGGAGAAAAAACTCAGGTCACAAGGATTGTTCCAGAAACCACCCTGCTAGGCCAGAGTAGCAAATCAGGCTGCCTGAAGACTGTTTTTCCCTCTTTACAACTCTCAGTGGAACTGCCGAATATTTCCTTAGCACCAGTTTTCCATAGTAACCATGGCCACTGGCTTACAGCTCCCCAGCTCCCTCAAGCATCAAAAATGCCAATGAACTTTCTTTCATAACTTTCATCGATTTCTATGCCCCAATAAAACCCTCAGTCTTTTCTTTCTTTTCCAGACACACCAGAGGCCAATTCAACCTGCACATGTGTGTCTCAGACTTCAAGCCTAATCTTTATTTCCAAATAAAATTTCCCTTATTGGAGATTTTTCTCTATGTTTATTCTTACATCGATACATGCACATGTTGGTGTTGGATAAAGGGGGAAATGTGCGTGTGGGCAGGAGTGATTGTGGTATTTAAGTGTATAAAATCATGTCAGTGGAAGCTGGTGTCTGCATGTGTGTGTGTAAGTGTATGAGGCCAGGTGGAAATAAGAGGGTATGTGCGGTAGGGGAAGTGCTGTGTGGGGACCAACATGGTAGTGCCATCTTTTCTTTTAATCTGTTGGCTGAAAAATTGGCTACATACTTTACACGCAACTTTCCTTGGCAGCTGAAGTTTAATTAGGGTTTTGTTGCCAAAATGTGACCCATTCCCGATTCTCCTGTCTGGGCATTGTGACTTTCTTTAGTCTCTCCTTCTTTTTCCATACTATAAGCCGGACCTTAAACACTCAAAATCAAGCAAAATAAGGCCCTGTTGGCAGATTGAATATTTGATCTGAGAGAAAAGGAGAGGTTCCTCCACACTCCTCATTCTGGAAAGTGTGCACATTCTGTCTAAAGCTCTGAAGACAGGAGTCTCTGGGAAGGAAAGCCAATATTGTGTTGTGGGGCAATTCAGACCGGGCTCACAAACAACGGGAAGCTTCAAGCCAGTCAGTGGGCGAGGTTCACACATCTGCAACAGAACATTAATATTCAAGTAAACACATGCTTTTATCAACTTTTCTCTTTTGTTTTCCTCTCCTTTGAACTCTTTGCAACTGCAAGGAGGGAAAGAGACATAGCTTGATCTGTAGTACCGGCGTACGTTGAAGGCGTGTATCACTTAGAGTGCACAGGATAACAGTATCAATTATTCACAGCATAAAATATAAGGTGTTAATATTTTATTTCATGTCAGGAACCACATGGCACATAAAAGGCAGATGGTAAAAGGAGTTTCACAAGCACTTGAAGATGTCACGTGGAATATGCAGCACAAAATGGTAAACATAAAGTTTCCTTTAAACACAAAATATGCACAAGCCAGAAGAGCTTGAATCAAAGTAGCAAAAGTAATTTTTCACAATAATTTAAGGTTGAGTTTGTTTAATAGTTACATAATCTGTAAGCTTTCCTCTTAATCTTGGATGGGACAAGCCTCAGTGCAAAGCCACAGGGGAAGAGGAACCTCATAAGGACCCGGGTAGAGAGGGAGGCAGGCGCAGGCCTCTCTGCTGCATGCTAGACAGGAGCACCAACTCAGGGGTGGTGCTGGAGGCCTGTCTGTACTTTGGCAGATTCCGCCTGTTGGAAAGCAGAAAAATATTAGTGAAGAATTAAACTTATTTAAAAGGCAATGCATTGATGAAAAAGCAAACTCTGAAGTTAAAAAGGATATGAAATTAATTTAAAAGATACTTCCAGTAGTGATTGCATAATTTAATTGTAAATTTTTGTATATTTTAAGTTATATAAATTACTTGAGAAAAACTTCTTATATAAAGTAATTTAAATAATGAATTGAATACCCCTCTTGTACAACTTCATCTACCATAATAAAAGCATAGTTATGCACATACATATATACATGTACAATACATATTTTATATTAATATAATACATATCTCTATATGTTTGTTTCATGGATCAACGTACTTTATTTAAATTTCACATAATTTTTACTGCAATTTATTTTCAAGTAAATAAAAACTAGTAATGTAGCTGGTAAGTACATGGAGTTATGCACTACATTTAATGGTTTTATTTTGATTAGTGCTTGGATTAATGACTTTTAAACTTTCAAATTTTAATGGAAATATAAGATGATGCTTTATCAAATTTCAATCCAATTAGTTTTTTGTGAAAAATATATATGTATCTATTTTATCAACTTGTCAAGAACTGGCATGATTTTTTATCTTAAAGTCAAACTATTTTGCCAAAAAGAAAAAAAACCAGTACTTTATAATTTTAATTTTCCTAATTATTAGATACATTAAGTACCCTCTTTTCATTTCCAATTTGTATATGTTTGTGTTCAAAGATATATTTAATTTGTAAAAATTTTTAAAAATTATGCTTTTCAAATTTGTTTGAAGATTTTCTGTACATATTTTGGAAAATTTAGTCTATTTCGGCATGCATTTACCACAGTAGTTAGTCTTTTAATATGTGTTTGTGAGGTTATGTTTTCAAACTAAATGAAAATGACATTAATTATTACTCAGTTAAATTTTTCAATCTTTTCATTTATTGATTTTGGGGTTTTTTTGTGTCTTTTTAAAGAGCTTCCTAACACTAAAAAAACACACTTACATATAATTTTAACACGTTCTAAAGTTCTTTTCAAGATTGGGTACTCCGCTCCACCAGTTATGTAAACGTATGAAATTGAGATCAATTTCATTTATTTTTCAAATGCACAACTGAATGTTATCAGACTATCAATAAATGGACTTGGTCTTGCTAGGACTCAGGCAGTTCTTTCTGTGACCTTGTAGGTAATGCACAACCCATCTCGCTAGGGGGCACCATTCCCACGGACCTCAGTATGGCTGGCTCTCCTCAGGGTTGGAGAGCAGGTGTCTCCATCTAAAAAGCCAACTATGTCATTAACTGATTATTCAAATGCACATGAATTTATTTATGGACTCCCTCTTCTGTTCTAATCAGTTTGTATGCAATTTACATCAATATCACTTTCCTTTAATTGCTTAAACTTTAGTTTCTTTTTATATCTGGCTTAACTAATCTCCCCCTCATTTTTATTTTTATTATTTGATATTAGTCAGCTTTCTCTATTAGAAACACTCCGTGAAAAATACTGTTGGGGATTTGATTAGGATTACTTTGGATGTATAGATCAATTTGGGGAGGAAGAAGGTCTTTACAATATTGATTCTTGTCATCCCTGAACAAAGTAGATTTCTTAATTTACTCAGTTTTGCTTTTTTGAGTATATGGCTAGAAGAGCATATTTTGTTTTTACCCTATAATATTTTAAGAAGATAAAATACATTATGTATTTTCAAATATGAATTGTTTTTGAATTTTTGCAATTAATATTTCTCTGTGCCTGGCCTTCTTCTGTCTTAACATATGCTGGATTGTATTATTAATGTGAGGCTACTCATAGTCTAAGTATTTATTATCTGAATGAAATTTTAAATTTCCTGGGAAGTACTAAGAAAATCCTAATAATCTGATGAATCACATTAATTCCCACTGAAACATCTGTCTCTTTAAGATGGGTGTCTATCATTCTCATGCAGTAAATTTCAGTCTATCCCAAACTGATTTCAGATATTTCAGTCATTTAAAAAACGTAATATAAAAAGGGTGCAAAAAATTAGATATCACAAAAGATGCAGAGATTAGGGAGTTAATAAAATCACTGGTAGAATGTCCAAAGGATTCATTCAATAAATATTAATTAACCAACTACTATGTGCCAGAAATTATTTTATCTGCCAAGGATACAACAGTAAAGCCAAATAAGTAAAATATCTTCATGTTACAGAAATTAAATTATTTTGGGAGACAGATAAGTAAACTATAAAATAAAATAGCATGCCAGTTAATGAAAAATTACAAAGAAATATTAGAGCAAATAAAAGCAGAGTAAGTAGAACAGAATGACAGGAAGAGAAAGTCATTGAGACAGTGCTGGATACTAAACACAAAAGCCTGGAAAACACTGTCATATTTCAACCAGATAAAAAATCAAAGATGAGAAATAATGAAATCAATATACATGCTATGACAAGATCTTGGAGAAAAGTTCTTGGAGAAAACATTGAAGCTCTCAAAAATGGTTTTGCACAAACACCCTGCTCCTGGTTGAAATTTTTAGCATGCAAATACTGAGTAAACAAAACCACTGGAATTTGTGACTTTAGGAAAATGACAATTGCTCCTGCAATAATAAGTTCTGATATTGATACTTCTACAATTACAGCATAGTAAGCACCACATAAGCTTTATTAGATATGATATTAATTTATCTTTATATACTTAATTGTAGTTTGACAAAGCAAAAACCTAAATAAGCAAACATTTTCTTTATGATTTTCTCTACATGTTGGGTTATTTTTTAAAAAAATATACTTCAAATTAATAACATTTCCTCAGACTGTTTAAACTTGGACCATGAATACTTTTGGGTTTTAGTTGGCATTCACAAATTTGAATTTGGGTTATGTTTATACTTCTATTTTATTGTGCTTTAGGCATTGAAATATTATAGGCTTGTAAAATGTGTACTGAGAGTTTGCATTTTTTTCTGTTCTGGAAAAATTTGTATATTATGGTTTAAAATATTTTTAACTGGATAGAAATTGCTTATAAATCTGTTTGAGCTTGGCCTTTTTTAGGGGTCAATAATTGACTGATGTTTAAAAATATTTTTCTTCTCATATTCAAATGTGGTATTTTTTTTGTTGGTTGGTTGGTAGTACTAGGAATTAAACCCAGGGGCTCTCTACCACTGAGCTACATCCCCAGTCTTTTAATTTTTTTCTATTGAGACAGGATCTTGCTAAGGCTGGTCAAGTCTAGCCTCCCACTGGCAATCCTCTTGCCGTAGGCATTCCAAGTTGCTGAGATTACAGGCATGCACCACTGTGCCCAGCTTCAAATGTGCTAATTTGAAAGAAGTAATTATGATAATATGTTTTTAGCACTTTGATTATGTTGGTTAGATATTGAAATGGAAAGCTATATTATTGTGTATATGATTGCCTTATAATGTAAAAATTTTTACATGAACTTTTCATACATTGTAATTCACAGACACTGAATGTTAATCTTAACAAGTATATGAATCCATATGGCCAATTCTTATCTTAAGATTTTAAAAAATTCATTTTGTTTCTTACTATTCAATCTCTGATGCTAGAGAGAAAAAAAACATCTTTCTGGTTTTTTCACCATAAATTAGTGCCCCTGTTCTAGAACTTCACAATAATAAAATTACATAGAATATACTCTTGTGTTTGATTTCTTTTACTCGGAATAACATCTATAAGTTTCCCCCATATGGTTCTATGCTCACTAATTTGCTGCTTTTGAGGGGGAGGGTATCGGAGATTGAACTCAGGGGCACTTGAACACTGAGCCACATCCCCAGCCCTATTTTGTATTTTATTTAGAGATAGGGTCTCCATGAGTTGCTAGGAACCTCACTTTTGCTGATGCTGGTTTTGAACTTATGATCTTCCTGCCTCAGCCTCCTCAGCTGCTGGGATTACAGGTGTGAGCCACTGTGCCCAGCTGGTTTACTGCTTTTTATTACTAGAAGTTATTTCTTTGTATGAAAATAATACAAGTAGTTGTATTCATTCTTTTGTTAATGGGTATGAAGGTTATTTCCTGGTTTTGGCTATCATTAAGAAATCTGGTAGGTATATTTTTATTAAAGTTATTTTGTGGATATATAATAAATAAGAGTGGAATTGCCACAATAGCTAAACTGTGGAAACAGCATAGATACCCTTCAATAGATGAATGGATAAAGTAACTGTGGTATATATATACAATGTAATACTACTCAGCCTTAAAGAAGAATCAAATTATGACTTTTACAGGTAAATGGACAGAGTTGGAGAATATCATGCTAAGCAAAGTAAGCCAATCCCAAAAAATCTGAAAGCCAAATATTTTCTCTGATAAGTGGATGCTGATCCATAAGGGGGTTGGGGGAAATGAAGGAACTTTGGATTCAGCAGGGTGAGAAAGAGAGGATGTGTGTGGTGGGGAAGATGGTGGAATGAGATGGACATTATTACCCTTATGTATGGGTATGATTGTATGAATGGTGTGACTGTACATCGTGTACAACCAAAGAAATGAAATATTGTGCTCCATTCATGTAAAATATAAAATAAAATTAATTAAATTTAAAAAGAGTGGAATTGCTATGTGAATCTATAACAATGCAATAAATTGTTCAAGCTTTCCTCTGAGTTTTTAGAACATTTAACATCCCCACCAGTCATACAAGAGCTGTGCTTCCTATACAGCCTCTCCAATAACTGGTGTTCACATGTTCTTTTGATTTGCTTAGTTTTTTATTTCAATTATTAGAGTTGGAGTATATTGGTAAATTGTAGCTTTACTTTGTGTTTTCCTGAAGACTAATGGTGTTGAGCATTTTTTCATGTGTTCATGACCAACCTATTATTGTGAAAAATCTATTCGAGTTTTTGACCATTCTGTATCTGGTTGCTTTTCTTCCTATTATTTTCTTATAGTTCATATATTCATATAGTTTATATTCTGAATACACATCACTTGTTGCATGTATTTATTTGAAACCATTTTCCCCAGTCTGTGACTTCAGCGTTTATATTCTTTTGTGGATTAAATGTCTTTAATAAACTTGAAGACTTTTGATTTTTATTTTCATGGTTATTACTTTCTGGGGCTGATCAAGAAAATCTTTGCCTAGTTACTAAGGTATTCTCCTTTGTTTTCTTCTAGAACTTGGGGATAAGTTCCATTTCAAATTAAACTCTGATCATGCATGAAGCAGGGCTGAGATCCACTTATGTCTCCACGTGGATTTGCAATACAGAGATCACTTCTGGATCAAAGAATTCTCTCTTTTTTTAAATTAAAGAATTTTGATACTTGTGTGAAAATGAAAATGATGATGTAAGTGCAGATTTACATCTGTAATTTTGACTGTACCCTGTGTTCCGTTGGTCTCCCATGGTATCATGCTTTCCTGATGAGGTTGTACCTACAGCACATCCCAGTGTCAAACAAGTTCTCTGGTTTGGGTCATTATTGAGATTACCTTGGCCATCTCCATTCTTTTCATTTTTCTAGAAATTTTAGGATTAGGTTATCAAAAATCCCCCTGAGAAGATTTTCTCAGATGATTTTTATGAAGGTTTATTTTTAGTTTACTGAGAGTTTTTATCTGGAGTGGATGTTGGATTGGTCTAATATTTTGCTGCATCCATTGAGAGGGATTTTATTTTAGGAACAAACTCATTTATAATATTTTTATCTTCCTCACATGTTACAACTTTCATCATTATAAATTTATCCTTCTTTACATAAAGGCAATAATCTATCTTTCCTTGAAATTTACATTTCAAGATATTAATATTGCCACTTCAGCTTTTGCTTGCTCAGTGTTTGCATGATAAATATTTACCATCCTTTTACACTCTATTTATGATTTTTCTTTTACAGTGCAACTCAGTAGATAGAATAGACGGTATTTTGCCATATTCAGTATGACAATCTTATTTGCAATTGAAGAGCTCATATACATTTTCATAAATTTATATCTACAATTTGCCTCTGTTTTCTATTTTCCCATCTGTTTTGGGTTTCTCTAATTTCTCTATTATGTGTTCTTTTTCATTAATCAAATGATTGCAGTGTTCAATTCTAGGCATTTGTTAGCTTTTGAGTTATAATTGCCTGAATTTCAAATGTTTTTTCTTTGAAATGTAATTAGAATCTATTTTATGGTATGTACAATGTAGCAGCTTGAAATGGTGTGGCTGAACTTCATATTTGCACTGTTATTATTGTCACATACATCTAAATTTATGAGAATTTACAATACGGTGCCATAAGATTCAGAAACAAAAGAAGAGAATATATAAAATATAGATGCAATTGTATGTATTTCCCATATTTACCACATCTGTTTCTTGCCATTAATTCATGCAAATCAGAGTCAGCATCTGGTATGATTTTCTTCACCCTAAGAAATGTTCCTTTATGTATTTATCTTAGTGAAGGTTTGTTGCCACCAGATTTTCCCAATTATTGTTAATCAGAAGACACCATTGTTACATCTTTATTTGTAAGTAGTTTTGCTAAATGTAGCATTTGGTATGAACACATGTTTTTTGCATCACTTACAGATGCCATTCCATTTTTGCCTGTCTTCCACTGGTCATAATGAGAAATCAGATGTTAATTGTATCATCCCTCTCCTTTTTGTAACATGACCTTTCACAGTTTTCTGTTTAACATTAGCTTCCAACAAACAGTGAGGGGATATGACTCAGAGTGGTCCTCTTCTTGCTCTCTGTCTGGGATGTTTGCTGTATACCTTGGACCTGCCCATTGGTTCTCTCTTAATTTGGAAAGATTTTAACCTCTCTTTTAATCTATTCCTTTCCCTCCCTCTTGCCTCCTTTTGATGGTCAAATTAATGTTATGCCAGATTAATCAAAATGATCATTAGATCTGTTATTGAGGATTTGCTCATTTTCCTTCATTTCTTTTTTTTTTTTTTTTTTTTTTTTTTTTTTTTTTTTTTTTTTTTTTTTTTTTTTTTTTTTTTTTTTTTTTTTTTTGTCTTTGTCCTAGTGATAGTGTCCTGTCTATTAATTTTCTCTAAGTTACTGACACTTCTCCTGGCCCTGATCAGTGGGTCTATCCAGCATGTTTTTCATTTTAGTTATTGAACTTTTTAGGACCATGTTTTCTATTTGCTTTGTCTGTCTAATATCTGCTTCCTACGATATTTAAATCACTTTCTTTGAACTGGTTTTTGAACCCAGGTGTGCTTTACCACTGAGCTACATTCTCAGTTATTTCTATTCATTTTTACTTTGAGACAGGGTCTTCTAAGTTGCTGAAGTTCTCACTAAGTTGCAGAGGCTGGCCTCAGACTTTTGATCCTTTTGTTTCATCCTCATAAGTTACTGGAATTGCAGGTACATGCCACTATACCAGACTAAATTTTTCTTTTTCTCCCTCTCTCTCTCCCTTCCTCTCTCCCTTCCTTTTTTTATCTTTTCTTAGTAGTGAGTAAATATTCATTAAATTTATGTATTCAGATAGTGTTTACTTAATATTTGAAACATTCACAGTAGCTGCCTTAAATTAATATAGCATCTCGGTCATATCTGAATTGATGTCTCCTTTTCTAAAATTTTCTTCTTTTTTTAAATTTCTATTTCCTTAATTACAGGACATATATATATATATTTTTTTTTGGTACCAGGGATTGAACTCAGGGGCAATCGACCCCTGAGCCACATCCCCAGCCCTATTTTGTGTTTTATGCAGAGACAGGGTCTCACTGAGCTGCTTAGCAGCCTCGCCATTGCTGAGGCTAGCTTTGAACCCGCGATTCTCCTGTCTCAGCCTCCCTAAGTGCTGGGATTACAGGCTTGAGCCACCGTGCCTGGCTTACAGGACATATTTTATAACTTACTTACATATCTTAATTGTTTGTTGTGCATTTCTAAAACTATGTTATTGATACTCTGAATTTTCATATGTTCTCCAGAAGTGCGCCCCCCCCCCCACAGCAGGCACTTAACCTGGATGTATTCTAACTGGGATGGCGTCTACCTGCCAGTGTTCTTCTCTCTCTCTCTCCCTAAAAGCTGAAATCTCTGTTCACTTCTTGCATTTGCTAGCTTCTGGTTCTTGGCTGAGTCCCTTGCCATCTCCTAAGAACTTTCCCGCACAGTTCAGGGTCCAGAGTTTGTATCCCAGTCTTGGGTGCTCACCCTTCCCATAACTCCTCCCAGCATTTTCACATCTGGATTTTCATCGGTTCTTTAAGCCCTTCGCTCTTGTCCACCTCAAACCAGGAAGACTTTTACCACTCAAACAGCATGCATAGGTTGAGGACAAACTTTATGCAAGAAGAAAAGAACACATGTCAAATGTTTCTTGGTAGAGTTAACATTTTTCTCCAGTTCCTTCCCATGTTGGTCACTTTTTTTTTGGTATTGGGGAATTGAGCTCAGGAGCTCTTGACCACTGAGCCACATCCCCAGCCCTACTTTGTACTTTATTTAGAGACAGGGTCTCACTGAGTTGCTTAGCACTTCGCTGTTGCTGAGACTGGCTTTGAACTTGTGATCCTCCTGTCTCAGTCTCCTGAGCCACTGGTATTACAACAAGTGTGAGCCACTGCACCTGGCCCATGTTGGTCACTTTTGGAAAGGTTTGATTATTGACACTGTTGCTAATATTTTGTGTGTTTTGTGATTGACATCTGTGGGCAGGGCAGTAAGATCAAACTGCTCCACTATTACTAGCAGCTGTAAGCACATTACATCATGTTAAAAATCTTTCTAGCTAAACTGTTAGTGTTTCCTCTCCATGGATCTATCTTTGATTTTTGTTGTTGTTTTTATTTCCTGGGGGATTTTTTTCAAATCTGTATCATTGTATTTAATTCATATTTATTCCTATTTTAGATGCTGTGTTTTCAATTTTTAGAGGCAATATCTGCACTAATCTTTCTGGAGACATCAATTTTTTAACAAAAGTTTTATTCCATAATACACATAAATATTTCACATCAAAGGCAGCATGGAATGGGAGATTTGGGAATTTTATCTGGGCCTATATTTTATCTTTAGCTCTAAAAAGCTATGGAAATTTGGGGAATGTTATGAGTTAGACTCAAGCCAAAGAAAATTAAATATTAGCCATAAATAATATAGCTAGTTTTCATATAGGGAATTAGATGCACTGGTGGTGAAAGAGCCCATGAGTGAACGATGGAAAACAAGGAAGCACAGGGCTGTAATACCCAGACAGTGGAAAGCCAGGGTGGGCCTGCTGAGAGCAGAACCACCTGAGCCTACCCTGCCGGTCAGACCCTAAGCTGGAGGCAAAGGGAAGAGGAAGAAGCAGTCTGGCTTCTCTTTTCTTCATTGGCATAATGCCTGGCAGAGAGCTGCTTCAGCTCCCTAAAAAATGTGGCCTCAAGGTAGGAACTGGAGCAGCCTCCAGGCCTTGACTCCGGGAAGGAGAGCAGCCCACTGGAAGCACTGGGGACTGACCTCTTGGCCTGGCTGTGGAATGCTTCATACTCTGCATTCCCCACACCTGACCACCACACCCAGGTGCTTCCTCTATAGAAAGAGATTACAGATAACACAACTGTAAGTCTTAGACTCTACTTAAAATCCCTCCAAATGGGGGTAAAAATAAGAACACAAGCAAATTGTAGTTTCTAATACGACAGCAATAGCAAATAGTAAGTACAAGGTAACTCTGAGCCAGAAAAGCATAAAACCTAATGCTCAAGTCCTGACTATCTTAATTCATTTTGCTCAATATTCATCTCTAACTTTGAAAATAAAAATCCACGGCATGTTAAAAGCAAAACCACAGACAGCCTGAGGTGAAAATGCAAGCATTGTGATCAGACTTAGATATAGCAAAGATTTGAAATGAAAAGAATGAGAATTTAAAATAACTGTAATTAATAAGCTGCAGGTTGCAGTTGATGAACACATGAGAAGATTCTGAGCAATATGTCATTAGGGAAATCCAGGTTGCAACAATGGACAACTATTACATACTTCTTGTTTAAAATGCAGCATATTGACAATACCAAATTCACCTAAGGCTAAGGATCAGCAGGTGTCTTTCATTCATTGTTGGTGAGGTGCAAAAGAAATACACATTTTGGAATACATTTGGCAATCTCCCCCCAAATAATAGCAGTCTTATTATACAATTCTGCATTAAAATTCCTGGGTATTTACTCAAATACTTGAAAAGTTGTTCACACAAAAACCTAGATATGAATATTTGTAGAAGTTTTATTCATATTTGTCAAAAAATGGAAACAATCATAATGTCTTTCAAATGTTTAATGGTAAACAAACTGCAGTGTAATACATCTATTCAATGGAATATTACTCACCAGTAAAAAGAAATGTACTATCTACCCATGAAAAGATATGGAAAAAACTTAAAGCTTATTGTTAAATGAAAGAAGTTAGTCTGAAAAGATTGACTGTAAGTAAGGGACATCTGGACAAGAAACCACTTTGAAAACTAAGATGATAGCAAAACAATCATTGGCTGTAGGGGTTACTGGAGAGAGAGGGATGAAACTCAGAGCACAAAAATTTTAGAGCCGGGTGTGGTAGCACACACTTGTAATCACAGCACTTTTGGAGGCTAAGGCAGGAGAATTATGAGTTCCAAGCCAGCCTCAGCAACAGCGAGGCGCTAAGCAACTCAGTGAGACCTTATATCTATATAAAACACAAAATAGGGCTGGGGATGTGGCTCAGTGGTTGAGTGCCCCTGAGTTTAATCCCTGGTACCAAAACAAACAAAAAAACAAAGGATTTTAAAGGCAATGGAACTATTTTGTATAATATTGTAAGAATAAAGAGGTGAAATTATTCATTTGGTAAAATTCAAAGAGTTGTAAAACACAAATAGTGAACTCAAATGTAAA
Source organism: Geosciurus inauris (assembly GCA_004024805.1). Lineage (NCBI taxonomy): Eukaryota > Metazoa > Chordata > Mammalia > Rodentia > Sciuridae > Geosciurus > Geosciurus inauris. Next base: position 11,179 of record PVHX01012265.1, on the reverse strand, counting down.
TGATGTTCTCTATTTGATGCTGATGTATTGATATTGGTTCATCTCTTGTAACAAGTGTTTCATTGTAATGCCCAAGGTTAATATAGCAAAAAGCAGAAACTGAGCAAGGAGTGAAGGAGAGCACTGTACTTCCTGTTTACTTTTTTCTGTAAATAATATGGTAATAATAAATTATATATTTATAATTATATACAATTTTCTTAATATCTAATGTAAACAGAGGCATATATATGTATGCACGAGTGTGTGATCTATGTGTATACACATGTCTTCATTGTTTCTTTAAGGAAGACCTAAACATTTCACCATTCACTAAATTAAGTCTTAACCATGTGATGTGGTCTGATCAAAAGTATAGTAACAAATGTCAAAAGGAAGAGGTTTGAAATATACTGTGGACTGAGGATTGTTTTTGCTATCACAGAAAATTCAAGAAGAGAAGTGGCCCAAGTTAATCAAAGGAAGGATGAGACCACATAGAATAGAGATAAGCCATCCTAGCTCTGGGCCCTGGACCAAGCCACCCACCCAGTTAACCACAGAAAGTACTCCAAGTGAATCCAGCAGGAGAACCACCCTGCTGAACCCAGCCAAAACTTATTCCCTACAGAATTATAAGTAAACAAATTGAAAGTGATTAACATTCATTCAAAACTTTGGGTGATTTGTCACATAAGAAAAGTTAGTCAATACATTTACACACTGAGTTTTGGTAACATGTCTTCCAGCAAATTGCAACCTTGAGAAAATGACTTAAGAAACACATTTCTCAGTGTTTTGTTTAATTTGGTTTTAGATTTGGTTTTTAGGTACAAAATAAAAGAGTAGGACAGAGAGCTGGGAGAGACTACACGCATTTTTTTTTCAAACTCTGAAATTCTATGATTATACAGAAGTAAGTTATTTTTTTCCTCTCTGTAAAATTATTCTAAGATTTCTTTCACTTTTCAAAAAATCTAGCTTGGAGGACTATTTATAAATATCTCATTATGTAATGCAGAACTCCTGTCAATGAAATGAGTTCTGAATGTCTACACTTAAAAATTTACAAGGAATTCAAAGAACTCTCGGAGGCCAGGGCTACATGAATAGTAATTGCAGCCATTCCAATGCTGTCATCATTGCAGTACACAGCAGGAAAGGGCTTGGTTTAGAAATTTGAGTGATTTAAGTTTTAATACCAGCCCCTCTCTATGCTATGTAAGAAATTGTTCAGTTGTGGTTACAGGCCAAAAGATACATGTAAACCATAAGAACTGTCTTCCTTTGAACAGCATAGAGGGAAAGACGTGATCCTGAGGCAGCATTCCTCAGCCATTCAGATAGTAAAAATGGAGAAGTGAAATCCCAGAAGTTAGAGAGATTGTGTATCAATTGAGCACTTAAAAGGTAAAACAAAGCATGCCAGAACTTGGAAATAACTAAAATTTTAATTGATAGAAAAATGAATAAATGATTTGATGTGCATTTAATATGTTGTGACTATTGGAAGAATTTCAGCTACATTCAATATTGCACATGAAAATTAACTGCACAATATTCAATTTTAGAACACAAAAAATTGCATATTTCTTAAGGTCTTTTTAAATCATGTTAGAAAAACAATAAAATACTTAAGTATGTTCTTTATTTCATCATATGTGACAAAGTTAAAATGCAAAGCAATAATGAACACAAAATTCAGTATAATGGTTAATCTAGATAGGTAACAGAGGCAGAGAAGATAAAGGAATATCAGATAAATTTTTGTAGGGTGTTAATTTTAATAGTGTTTATTATTATCAGAGAATAAGACACATGGCTGAAATGGGCCAATGAAGAGAGTGTATATTTCAAGATTTATAACTAATCTGTGTCTCTACATTTGTTGACCTTGAATCTCGAGGATAGAATGTTAGTAATATAGCTGGCTGCAGTGGCACATGCCAGTAATTCCAGCACTTTGGGAGGCTGAGACAGCAGAATCGTGAGAATAGTGTCTGTGAATATCTACAGACACTACCAGCCTCAGCAATGGCAAGGTGCTAAGAAGCAACTCACTGAGACCCTGTCTCTACATAAAACAAAATGTAGGACTGAGGATGGGGCTCAGTGGTCGAGTACCACTGATTTCAATGCTTGGTACTGAAAAATAAAAAATGTTAATAATATAAAATACATATCCTCCTCTTTTTAAGTGAGAAAATACATTAGAATATATGCAAGTGGGAATCCAAGTTTGTATAATAGTAAATAGTGGTGAAAGAGGAAGAGGACCTGTGTCCCTGGATGGTGTCTTCCATCCAGTCTACAAGCACTGTCTGGATTCTGAGGTGAATGAAATGGTTTGGGGAAGAATGAAGCTGTTGCATTCTACTGCCTTATATTTTACTATTTATTTTCATACACTTGATTTTTTTATTCTGCCCTTGCAACTTCTCAGTGGCTGGCTCAATGGTAGGTAAATAGGAACAGCTAACCCTTATGTAATACTTATCAGCACTTAGTACACATCAACTCATTAAATCCTCACAAATTTTCTTTTTTTACTCCTCATTTTGCAGAGAGAAAAGACTTATGGTAGCTAAAAAAATTTTGTCCAAAGTGATTTTGCTGAAAAGAGTCAGGGAGGAACAGGATGTGAGGTAGTATGCTGCAGAGACCACTCTCCTAATCAGTGTATCTTCCTGGGTTTTGTGCATGTGCTAAGTAAATATCCAACAGATAAGCAAAGGAACCCAGAGTCACCCATACATTGATGAACGTGGAGGGCTTCTACTACAGGAAGGCTGTATGAATAGTCCCCTGACTTCTCCAGGGAAACTCCAGCTCCTCACTTGGCCTTCTTCACTGAGATTCCCAGTAGCTTTGTGACACAGGAGAAAGAATAATGCATTCTGAATGCTTTCTGAATGAATGAACAGTTTAATGAATATCTATTTCCTGGGGCCAATATCTGAGGAGGCTGTGGGCTTAGTGAGAAGAAAAAGTCCTTGTTTGTTGTATAAAAGTGCTACTCCCTTAAGAATGTCTACAGACACTACCCTGAAGGCTCAGATGACCTGAAGCCATGAGAAATCAATGGCTGGGACAGAATAGCTTTGTCAGTAGAAATATTTCCAGCAATCCATGCTGTCACTTAGAAGAAATATGTCTAAGAGAAAGTGAACACAGTGTCCATTGGTAGATAAAATTTAAATAAATAAAGTGTCATATAGACTTTGGAACATGCATATCCATGTCTCTAAACTTTACCTACTAAGAAGTGAGTACTGGGGTATTGGATGAGCCCCCTAGGTGCAGGATAAGGCTACTAGATGGGTTGTCGGCAGAAGCTTTCTTATTGGCAAAATATATTTAGGTAAATTACTTAGTTCACTGTAACCTCAGTTATGGTGCTCTCTTGGTCTATTCTCGAGAGAATTTTTACTTTTACTCCTTTGAGTCTGAGATGGGTATGTTCTTGCCAATTCCTGAGATTCCCTGAAGCTATATTTCTTATTGTTTGGGGGCAAAGTCTTTAGCATTTTTTAATGGCAATAATGTCTTTAACAAATGTAACTTTCTTAGTGCCAGTATTACTCCCACCTTTCAAGTCTGTTTTCCAAAAATTTCTGCTCTATTTTCTGCTCCTGAATGTCACAATAAACTTGGCTAAACGCTACCAGCAATATTCATACCACTGCCTGAATTCTATGCTACTTAGAAATTTCTTCTGCCAGATTAAGTCCATTGTTTTAAAATCAGCCACAGAAAGTCCCAGGGCAAAATGCAGACAACTTCTCAGCCAGAACATAACACGAATGGCCTCTAGTGCAAATTCTAATGAGACCTTTTTCCCTGAACTCTCTTAAGCCTTGTCTTCACTGTCCCTCGTCCTATTATCATTCTTGTCTTCAGAATTCCCACCAGAATTAGCCATTAAACTCTGCTAACCAAAATGTATAGCATTATCAGCTAGCACTGGTAAACATCTCAAAATTCCTTCAACAAATTCCCAAGAGCTCCAAAAACTCCTGAAACACATAATCTGGTTAGTCACAGCAGAGACCCCATTTTTAGTACAAATTTCCATTTTAGTCAGTTTGTTCATTGCTATGACTTAAAGACTGACCAGAACAATTTTAGAGGAGTAAAAGTTTATTTAAGGCAGAGCATCATGGCAGCAGAGAGTGGCAGAGGTAAGCAGCTCACATAATGATGAGAAAGCAGAGAGAGTTCACCTGCTTGATATAAAATATATACCCCAAAGACACCCTCACAATGTCTACTTCCTCCAGCCATATCCTACCTTCCTTCAGTTATGACCAAGTTTATCCCATCATGGGACTGATTCACTGATTGGGTTCAGGTTCTCATAACCCAACCATTTCTCCTTGCATTGTCTCACATATGAGCTTTTGGGGGACACCTCAGAACCAAACCACAACAGTTGCTGTGACCAAGACAACTGACAAGAACAGCTTTGAGGAGGAAAGATTTATTTTGGCTCATGTTTCCAGAGGTGTAGTCTATGTTTGGCTAAGTTCACTGCTTTGGATCCAAGGTGAGGCAGAATGTAAATGGCAGCATGGCTTGGTAGAAGGAAGCTGCTCCATTCATGGTAGCCAGGAAGAAGAGAAACAGAAAGAGATAGAGAGAAGGGCCACAGGAAAATACACTGCCAGGGTACTACTCGCTCAAGTGACTCACCCCGTCCAGTATGCCTGACATGCCTACAATTAGCACTCAGTCTATTCATACCAGTATGGACTGATTAGGTTTCATCTCTCACAGGCTACTGCTTTCACCTCTGGTCTGAATATTCCTGCATTAACACAGGAGTTCTTGGGGAAAACCTCATATTCAAATATTAATAAATGACATTAAGAGAACTAAGAATTTATATGTGCATACACACAATTTTATGTACTATGTGTGTGTGAGTATATAACTATAAACTTGTATATACATAAAATCACAAAATTCTAAAGTACAGTAGGTAAGATGGCTTGGGGAGACATGAGTTTTAAAGTCAGATACACGTTCAATTATTTTTATTAATTTTTTGGGGGGGTCTCATTTGGTCCATTTGACTCTTTGTTCCCAGAGTTGCTTACTTCCAGGTAAATGAGATAGTTTCAGGGATATGGAGCACAATGGCAGATTGGTAGTGGATATAATGAATGCATATTTTCTTTTTAATGCCTTTACCCATGAAACAGCAGGCTCAGGTCGTGGTAGGTGTTCAGGAATCAGGATGACCTGAGTCAGGCCTATCTCATTCCCAGTCCAGTTCCAACTGACTAGTCTCCACAATGGGCTGCATTGTTCCTCTAGAATCACAGAAGACAACGGTGTGCTCAAAAAGTCTCCTGTCTCAGAAATAAACACAGTTTTGTTTAGATGTCCTGTGGCTCCCTCTTGATTTAGGGCATGTGTGGTCCCTACTGTGATCAGATCTCTGCCCAGCATACTGTGAAATACTCCAATGGACTTGCCAGTCATTTACAAGCACAGGTCTCCTGGATAATAATAATTGATAACAACCAATATCATATGTTATGGTTTGGATATGAGGTGTCCCCAAAAAGCTCATGTGTGAGACGACACAATAAGGTTCAGAGGAGAAATAATGGAATTGTAGGAGTCTTAACCCAAGCAGTGAATTAATCCACTATTAGGGATTAACTGAGTGGTAACTAAAGTGGGAGGGTGTGGCTGGAGGAGGTGAGAGTTATATATATTTGTAGTATATATATTTGTATCTGAAACGTGGTCTCTTTCTGTCTCTGCTCTGATCACCATGGGAGCTGCTCCCCTCTGCCATACTCTTCTGCCATGATGTTCAGCCTCACCTCAACCATGGAGGAAGGAAGCAAGCCTTCTTTAGGCTAAGACCTCTGAAACCATGAACCCTCCAAATAAACTTTTCCTCCTCTACAATTGGTCTGGTAAGATCTATTAGTCACAGCAGCAAAATTCTGACTAAAACATCATCACAGCAGGAACAAGGCATTATTAGAAAACAATTATTATTTTTTTGCAATAAAAGAAAAATGTGAGGTTTTGAGACTATTATACATATGTATAATAAATTATATTACATTTCTTATCATAGTAATGATGATTGTACTACCTTTCTCATCTCAAGATACTATACTATTTCATACTCTGCTGCAGTTATCAATCCATGCTACGTACATGGAAAATTCTACACTTCCTTCTTCTAAATCCAGATCATTGTCCATTTACCCCCAGAGGTGACCTATTCCTACTTGAATCTTAAAAGATAGCCTGGATCTCATCAGAGTATGAGTATCTTCTCTTTTCTTGTCTAGGATTTCTTTCTGTTCCCGGAGGACTCCTTCTTTCCTTCACTCTTGTGCACTTTGCACAGACACCAAAGCCAACCTCAACTATTTAAACTGATTTGCCCAGCATGCTTACAAATACAGCATCACAGACTTACCGCACCCTCTGGTTCCCACAGACCCCAGGGTTGGTTTTTGCATGTTTTAGCACTCCAGCCCTCTGTCCCTTCATCCCTCCAGTGGATGGAGGGAGCTCGCAGTGTCCCACAACTCCACCCAAGCCATGCATTTGATCTCCTAGGCTAGCCCAGCACTCACCCTATTTCTGAGTTCGCTTCCTGGTGATCATGTGAGGATGCCTGCATTTACACCCAGGCACAGTGCTTAAGTCTCCCCAGAGCGCAGGTGTATGCTGCTTCATATGAAGAAAATAAAATGTGAGGAAAATATAAATAAAACATAATGAATTCCAAAGAAACAGATGTTTGGAAATAAGGTTTCATCTTTGCTCATCAGAGCAGAGAGAATCGTGTACTTCGCATCATATTGGTTTAGAAATCTAATTTGAATTCCAATCCGCCTTCACTGCCACCTGACTGGTGGTCAGTTCCTTATTTTCCATAAGCTTCTACCTTCACACAAGAATCATATCACTTATTCCAGACTACACTGAAGATTAAATCACTTAAATAAAAATAGCTTTTATGTTTTCTACAAGTTTGTCTCCGTGTTACGAGCATAATCAAGAACTAGTCTCATTTTATAAATAAGATCCCTGATGCACAGGGAGGTTGTGGAAGGTTGTGCTAGGCACTGGTATTATTTGCTCAAAAGCAGAGGTTGGCAAACTTTGCCCATAATTCTCCATTAGAACACACCTACTCTCATGTGTTTATGGAAAGTCTACGACTCTTTCTCCCCTAAGTGGTGGTGCTGAGAAATGGTGACATGGTGACTTCATGGGTCACAAAATCTCAACTATTAACTCTCTCCTAAAGAAAATGTTTGTCACATCTTGGTCCAACCCATGATGTCCCTAACCTGCTCTGTGTCACTCAATGTTGACAGGGAGCTTCATATTAGATTCTTATGATACACAAGGCAACACAATACTAATATTGGACTTGCTTTCACTTTCTTTTCTGTTTTAATGTTTTTAGTTTTAGATGGAAACGATACCTTTATTTTATTTATTTGTTTTATGTGGTGCTGAGGATTGAACCCAGTGCCTCACACGTGTGAGGCTAGCACTCTACCACTGAGCCACAACCACAGACAATTGCTTTTACTATCTAAGGCAGGTCAGCTGGGCCTTGGAGAAGAAGGCGGTGTTTCCAATGTACCATTGCCGAACCTTGGAGGCCAGTGGGCTTGGCTATTCACTCTCCCTTGAACCGAATTATGTTTCTGGTTCTAGTAAAATCGTGAGTTGAGGAGGAGGAGTTCTAGGAAAGTCTTTCTCTCTCACGCCAAAGCTGGTGTATGCACCAAAGAAGGAATAAAGGAAAGAAAGAACACAAAGGGAAGGTTAACAAGGGGCATGTTCTTGCCTCTAGACCTCTCAGGGCTGTAACTGGATGCTGACCAAACCGGGGTCTGCCAGGTGTTCAATAAGGAAAACACTAGGAAGAGGTGGAGCAGCTCCCCCCTCCACTTCTCCTCCTCTCCTCCTTCTCTTCCTCCTCCTCTGACTCCTCCTTGTGGGGAAGCTTAGGCACCTAGCCTTTTCTTTCCTGCTCAATTATTAACACATGCTTCCCCCAAAACTTGTTTTCCTTTCTCTGGAATCTGAACCGGAATCTCTGTGTCCAGAGGTCCTTCTCTACCCCAGACTGGCAAGTTCCTTGATGTTATCAAAGAACCCTTATGATTCGGTAATATTAAAAAGCTTCTGGGGCTGGGATTGTGGCTCAGTGGTAGAGCGCTTGCCTCGTATGCATGAGCTACTGGGTTCGATCCTCAGCACCACGTAAAAATAAATAAATAAAATAAAGACATTTTTTAGCTGTCCATCTACAGCCAAAAAAAAATTATTTAAAAAAAGGCTTCTGGAATGCTGTTTGTTGTTAAGCAATTGAAATCTCTTTGAAGACAAACAGTAAAACACCCAAATGAAAATAACCTCTACATACAGAAAGAGAAGGGTCTTTGAAAATGGATTTATTTATCCAATTATGTATTTAATGAATAATTACTGAAAAGTACTTGCTGAATTCTTCTTCTAGCCAAAACACTGTGCTAGAAGAAGGGGACCCACAAATCCTGACGAGGTGTATATGGCCAGGATTGAGAAATAACAAAAACAATATTTGGTTAATTAAATTTGTGATAAGAAATATAAAAAGGAAAAAAATAACTTGAATTTAAAATAAATGACATATAATTTGAGTCCTGAAGCTTATAATTTATACTTACATAAAAAGGGATAGTCCATGAAGACTGAGGACAGGTCTTAAGATATGGTAAGCCTGGGCACACGGAGGAATGGAAAAGCGGAGTCCAACACTGCTATGGTTAGTACGTGCTACTTGGTATTACTAATAGTAAATACTAAGTAGGAAATAGAACAATTATATAGAACATATTAAGTATATATGTATATAAATATATATAATTTTAGATGCATAGCTTTAAAGATAATTTGAATTGACTGCTATTGATGCTTGATTTTGCTCAAAGTACTCCAGAAAAGACATCATGTCATCCTCCCAGTGCTGCCTGAAATCTCCAGTGACAGGGTGTTCATTTCTTCAGGCCACGTTTTGCTTCCTTTTGAAGTACTTTCTAGTAGAAAGCCATTCCTCATATTAGCACGGGCTCTTGTTGCACTAACCCTGCCTTTGATCTCCGCTCTGCTCTACGCAGGAGGTCTAACTTATTTTGCCCATGACCATCTTGAGGCTTTTGGAGGCAGCCTTCACTTTCACCTTCAGAGAAGAACTTCACCAACCTCTCCATCCCAGGTATTTCCTTTTGACTTTGTGTTTTAAATGTATCTTAAGTGACAGAGGCTATAAGTTTGAAGAGGAACACAAGTGACAATTAAAACAATTCTTACCTAGTAAATGTCACATCCTCAATGCAGGGAGAGACAAAAACTTAAAGTATGTTACAGTTTTATATTGTGTGCTGCTGAGGAGGCAAGCACAAATTTCAAAGGAGCAAATTAAACTGAGCATCTCATTTCTAGTGTTGGATCCATGGGAACACACCCACACAGGGATGCCCTGAAGGAAGGCCCACCTTCATGATGTGAACACGTGAGTTCAGGTGAGTGGAGAAGGGAATCAACCAAGTCAGCCCTCATCAGCTCCAGGGAGCACTCTGGTGCCAGAACTATGAAAGCATTTTCATAGTGTCTTTTTCCCATGTACAAGTAAATTGGTTAATGGGGTACATACATGCGTGTGTGTTCACATGTGCATGCAAGTGCAAGAGAGAAACAGAGAGAAAGAGAGAGAGAGAGACTGAGAGAGAGAGTACAGAATGCCAGGTGCACAGGAAAGGCTGTACATATGGATGGGAAAGAACCATGAGCTATACTTTTCACACTTGAGTCTCCTCCACGATTGGTCAAAGTGTTCTATTTATGAAGGACAAAGGTGCCCACGCCCATCTGTCAGCTCAAATATATATTCACCAATATGTATTCCCAATGCTAGTTTAAAATAAGCTCAGCCTGAAAAAGCATATTGTGCATCTGAAATATGTTATTCTGCTTACATAACATTTCTTCCCCAGATTACCCTAAGCATCACCAGTTCAGAAGGAAGCAGCATGGAAAGCAGGTCCTGCTTTTTGAAGTGTGCTGGGAAGAGGTAGGTTAGGTCAGTGCCTTTAGAATCTGACATATTTGAGTTTAGATCTTTACTAAACTGCTATTTACTAGCTCTCTAACCTTGGCCAAATCTCTTAACTTCTCTGAGTTCTACCTTCATAAAAACCTCAGATGTGCCATAAAACTCTGTGGGTGTTATTTTCACAAAAATATTGAGATCATGCATATGGAAATGCAGCATGACCAAGGGTATACTTCAGAAACATCATTCTAGTAGTCTTCTGTTTGGGGTAGGGGTAGAGACTGGTGACTGAGAGAGAATGTAGGCTAGTTTCAGAGTCTGTTTCAGTTCTCCAGGGGAGAATTAGCAAAGAAAATTGGGGTTTTCTGATACCACTGCACAGGCTACTTGACTTACAGAGCACGGAAGCAAATGAAACCCACTTTGCCTGGAAAAAAACAGAGACATCTTCACAGTGGAGGTTATATTTAGCCAAAGCTTGAAATGAATAGTTTAATAAGCAAGAAAATAGGATGAGGTGTTCTCTGAAGAAGAGGAGAGAATACAAAGGAACAAAAGTGCAGAAGTATCTGCCTTCTTAGGAGCAGGTGAAATTATTTTAGCAAGTTGAAGCACATGGAATTTAAGAAAATATGTGGAGAGGTTGGAGAAGGAGAAATACAGACAGAAATGAAATTGGAAATGAATAGTAAGATTCAGGCCAGATTATAAAGGCTTAATTTGGCTTTTATATTTTGTTTATTTGTGTGTTAGTCAGCTTTGCACCACTGTGACCAATATACCCTACAAGAACAACTTAGAGGAGGAATAGTTTATTTAGGCTCAGAGGTTCAGCTCATGGAGGGTCAACTCGATTTTTCTGGGCCAATTGAGGCAAAGTCTCATGGTGGAGAGGCTCAGCAGAGAAGAGCTACTCAGTTCATGATAATCAGGAGGCAGAGAGAGAGAGATAGAAAGCTCCACTTGCAGAGATCACAAAGTCATGCCCTCATTACCCACTTCCCAGCCACAGCATAAACTTGTCTGTAGTCACCACTCAGTATAGTAGAACATGGGAGTAATCCATTGATTAAGTTACAACTCTCATAATCTAGTCATTCACCTTCA
>PVHX01012264.1:38013-60195 GCA_004024805.1 Geosciurus inauris | reverse complement strand
TGGCACCAAAATAGACATGTAGACCAATGGTATAGAATAGAAGACACAGAGACGAACCCACTTACATACAGTTACCTTATACTAGATAAAGGAGCCAAACACGTACACTGGAGAAAAGATAGCCTGTTCAACAAATGGTGCTGGGAAAACTGGAAATCCATATGCAGCAAAATGAAACTAAACCCCTATCTCTCACCATACACAAAATTCAACTCAAAGTGGATCAAGGACTTGGGAATCAGACCAGAGGCCCAGCGCCTAATAGAAGAAAAAATAGGCCCAAATCTTCATTATGTTGGATTAGGACCATACTTCCTTAACAAGACTCCTATAGCACAAAAAGTAAAATCAAGAATCAACAAATGGGATGGATTCAAACTAAAAAGCTTCTTCTTAACAAAAGAAATAATCAATGAAGTGAACAGAAAGCTGACATTCTGGGAACAAATCTTTGCCACACACACATCTGATACAGCACTCATCTCCAGGATATATAAAGAACTCAAAAAACTTAACACCAAAAAATCTAACAACCCAATCAATAAATGGTCCAAAGAGCTGAACACAAACTTCACAGAAGAAGATATACAATCCATCAACAGACAAATGAAAAAATGTTCAACATCTTTAGCAATCAGAGAAATGCAAATCAAAACTACCCTAAGATTTCATCTCACGCCAGTCAGAATGGCAATTATCAAGAATACAAACAACAATAAGTGTTGGCGAGGTTGTGGAGAAAAAGGCACACTCATACATTGCTGGTGGCACTGCAAATTGGTGTAACCAATCTGGAAAGCAGTATGGAGATTTCCTTAGAAAACTTGGAATGGAACCAACATTTGAGCCTGCTATCCCACTCCTCGGTCTATATCCAGAGTACTTAAAAACAGCATACTACAGTGATACAGCCACTTCAATGTTTATAGCAGACCAAGTTGGAATTTTTAATATAAATTTGTTAATTATTTTCTTTTTTGTCTAAATTTAGCTAATTAGCATAATTTTTACTAATGTTTAAAGTAATTTATTTGCAATGTAATAAAACACAATATAAAAATATTAAGCAAAATTATAATAAAGAAATTTCAGATATTTTGAGAATCAGAGTGTGCATATTAAATATATCATATATACATGACTTATGAAATAACAAAAATATTAAATCTGCAAACATTAAAATGAATGATAAACCCTATAGTTTGTTGACATTGATATAAGAAGAAAAGAGATTTTAAATCCTTTCAACAGAAATATATCATAAGGAAGCTGGGCATGATGGTGTATGCCTGCAATCCCAGTGACTCAGAAAACTGAGGCAGGAAGTTCTCAAGTTCAAGATCAGCTGCCATAAGCTATTGAGGCCTGAAGTAATGTAGTGAGATTCTTTCTCAAAATAAAAAAAGGGCCATGGATGTGGCTCAGTGGTAAAATGCCTCTGGGTTTAATCCCCAGTACCAAAAAAAAAAAAGGAAACAAAGAAATATCATGAGGAAAGTCTTTCTGAAGGACAATATGGCCATTGACCATGATGGAGTAATTGAAACTAGAAAACTTTCTTGAGGTAAACAAATGTAACACTGCTCAAACTGAATGTAGTAATTCTTTTTAGATAATAGGTAGCAGGCACTGCAAGATTAAAAGAAAGAAAGAGTACTTAAAAGGTAATCCTCATGATCATTTCACTTTCTGCCTGGGAATAATTCCAACAGAGGCCCAGAGAGCTAAGGTCTAAGTACAGCTTGGAGGTCTGAGATGAGGAGGTAGATATAAAAATTTGGAGCAGCAAAAGGAAATGAATTCCATGGTACCAGACAGAGAGGGAGAGAGAAGGATTGCTGTCCAGCAGGGGATTTCAAAAATCCATGTGAAAAAACCCTGTGAGTCTATAGCTGAATCTTGGGCAATATTTTTGCAGGCTGAGAGTGCTAAGTGTTAACAGATTGTACCTGCTATGGGGTGAAAGGAACAGATCAATTATACATTCAGCAATTCTGCGGGAAAAGCAATGCTGGGCAAAATTGGAGTTCTGGCCTCATTCAGATCCCATCAACACCCTGTTAGAACTCTTGGCATTCGACTGACACAAGAAAGGCTGACCCTTTAAGTGTAAATGTCACTTGCTAGAGTAGGACCCAGTTTAGGCCTGTCCTAACAGAACCTATAACCATGACCTAAGAAAACATGGAAAGAAAGAATGTGGACTGGAGTCCTGTAAAATTAGAGTGACTTTGAGCCTAGGTATTCTAACAAAGAGTAAAATGAGTCAAAACTAGTTAAAGGTGATAAGCTAATAAAGTGCTTTCTTGTAATAAGAATTAGAACTATTCAGAAGAGTGTAATAGAATCCAAAGTCCCAAAGTCAAGGTATTATCTATAATTTCCAGCATTCAATAACAAAAATCATTATGCATAAAAAAGGAAGATGTGATCAAGCATCAAGAAAAACAAGGAAGGGCTGGGATTGTAGCTCAGCGGTAGAGCGCTTGCCTCGCATGCGTGAGGCCCTGGGTTCGATCCTCAGCACCACATACAAAGCAATAAAATAAAGACATTCTGTCCATCTAAAACTAAAAAAAAAAAAGAAAGAAAGAAAAACAAGGAAGACATCCCAAATTTTTGATTTGGCAAAGCAGATAAAGCTATTATAAATATGATCAAATAATTAAAAGGAACTTGTTTAAAAACTAAAAGAAGATATACTTTTAATGAAATAACAGAAAGAACTCAATTAAAAATGGAAATTTTAGAATAGGAAATATAATACCTATGATAAAATATTAAAACCATGAACTTAATAGCAGATTAGGAAATTGTAATTGAAAGAAAAAGTCAATGAACTCAATAAGAACTCATTCGACTGGAAGAACAGAGAAAATAGATGAGGTGAATAGAGTAATTTGGTTTGTGTGGTATCATCAAATGACTTCATAGGTGTGTAATTAGAGTTTCAAAGAAAATAAAGAAGAAATTGGGGAAGAAAAACATTGGAAGAAATAATGACTGAAAACTTTCCAAATTTGATGAAAAATATACATTACAGAAGATTTCGTTGAGAACCGAGTTGAGCAAATATAAAAGGAGCCAAACTTTGGCACAGTATATTTAAATTTATGAAAAAAAAAAGATAGGAGAAAACCTTGAAGTCAATGAGGAGGGGATACTGGGTCATAGAAACAAGAAACATAATTAGTGGTGACTTTTTATGAGAAACAATGAACAATAGCAGGCAGATGATAGTGAAATGATATTTTTTGAATGTTGACTCAATCTGTATCTATGGAAAATACTCTTTACAAACAAAGGGGACAACAATAATTTTTTGATTAACAGAAGCTATGAAAACATGTTGCCTGTAGACCTCCCACACTTGAAAGGGTGTCTTAGTCTGCAGCTAAATTGTACAAAATGTAAACAGGTCTGCAGGAAAGAACAAGAAGAACCAGATATGATCCCTTTTTCAGTTTGGTTTGCAAATATGCATTTTTAAACTGCTGCAGACATTTATCAACATGATAAGAGCTTACATAAGGATAAAGCTATCCCTTGAGCCATTCTACAGAAGACAGAGATTAATTCCAAAGAAAGAAGCTGGAGCCCTTATGAAATCACTTCTAAAACCCACCCTACCACTGTGTTTTTCAGTTTTGTAAACCAATAAATCTCCTTTTAGTACAACAAACACAAAAGGATGCTTCCAATAATCGCGAGGGACAGAAAAATAAAATACAGGCTGAGCTATTTGTTCTATCTTAAAGAAAATTGAAACAGTATTTATAGTACAGTACCTGCATATTAGTAGGAAATTACACTCTATTTTTAATGTGGGCACATTCAATATCTTTTATCTATAGTTGTAAAACTAAAAAAAGGGTGGTTGTTTTTTTTTTTTTTTTTTTCAATTAGTTTGGTTGGTGGCAAAACCTGTCCTGACTTGAGCCAATTTGGTCATACATCCTGACCTGTGCTGACTTCAAGCTATTTATGATCCTTATTTATTTCACTTGGTCTGAAGATGTAGCTGTTTCACTTTAGAAACAGCTCCATGGCACTGTGTGTTGTTAGGGGTGTGGTCCACGGTTCTGAAAGGCATCCTGTAGAAGTACACATGACCTTTCCTATTCAAGAACTTGTATATCCTGCAACACGTCTGGTTTCAAATAAGGGAACATAAACTACAATTGCTTTTCTTCCCTCTTTTTAAAAATCTACTTTCTAACTTTTTATAATAAGTATATGCAACTTCAGTAAAATTTAAAAAAAATAACAATTGAAGAGATAGTTAAATCTGTAGACTGAAATCAAGATCTCGTTTGATATATGAATGATACCCATATATCCATTTCCCCTGTTCTTTGCAGATGCAAACAGTATAAACTTGATAACACTTGTGGCCTGTAATCTTTCTTCTTTCTCTATAAAATATGGATATTATATTTTCCCTACATACCTGATAAGGCTGCTCAAGATCAAAGGAGAAAGCCTATGTGAACCTTCCTTGAAACAATAGAAAATAAAATTAATTTTACTCTGCATGTTATGAAATTTTATTTCCTTATTCCTACTCTTCACCTCTTACCTAAATTATCCATTTACTGTTCTTCTACATGAATGCTGTACTTCATCATTTCCAAACAAAAGAAATACTTCAAAAATTACCCCAGATTGGCCTATGGTCTGTCATTAAAGGTTTCTTTGTTTTCTTGCTGCCTCTCACCCTACCTCCTTTTCTCCCTTCCTCTTTTCTTCTTCTTCATTTTTCTTTTTATTCTTTCAGGTTTCCTAATAGAGTTTCTACTCAAATTTAGGCAACACTGTAATCTAATTACATGCATAGTGCTCATTGCCCGTTTCCTCCCACAAGAGCAGGAGCTCTATGAAAGGAGAGGCATTTGTATGTTCTGCTCATTATTTATGTCTAGTGAATGGGGTATAGATTTTTTTTTTGATGAGTGGAGCTCTCTCTGCTTCCTGGTGCCACTTCCTGAGCCACTTTCCTCCACTACACTCCTGTGCCATGATTTTTCTGACACACTCTTGGGTCCAGAGCTATAGTGTGGGTCATCTATGGACTGAAAACACTAAAATTGTGAGCCTCAAAATACACTTTTCTTCCTCTAAAATTATTCATATTAGATCTTCTGGTCACAGCAGTGAAAAAGCTAATTGAACAATATGTATATGTCTCTATGCACCCATTAAATGCACAGTAATTACTGAACAGTACACTAGGGGTTTTACAGATATTATCTCATTTATCCTTTTAAAATAAGCCTATAAAATAGGTAGAAATAGGGAAATGAGGCTTAGAGATGTTTGCTCAAGGTCATGCAGCTGATAAATGATGGAGGACAGGATTTAGCCAAGGGCCTTTGAATACTAAAATACTCCCTATTTTGCCCTATAGTTTACCAAATAATAATATTAAAAACCATCCTAACAACTTATTCTGTATTTAACATGGTTTTCGAGAAAACACAACCAAAATAGAAATGGTCATTATGAAGAAAATCCCTGACAATTTTAATTACATACTACACTGCCACACGTTGACCTAGAATTCTACAGGTAAACAAACACACACAAGCTTATAACCATTACTGCTGTGGCAAGTTTCAGTCCTACTTTTAGGTTGGTTAACTGAAAAGTAGACTTCTATGATGAAGTTGCAAAAAGAATTTGAAGACCAATTACTTTACTGAACTAGTAATTAGATAATGAAGAGTGACTGAATTATGTTTTGATTTAATTGAGGCATAACCAAAAAATTTGAAGAAAAAAATTTTCCCCTTTTAAAACTTGAGTTCATAACTTTTTTTTTAAATATTTTTTTAGTTGTAGATGGACACAATGTCTTTATTTTATTGCTTCGTATGTGGTGCTGAGGATCAAACCCAGGGCCTCATGCATGGGAGGCAAGTGCTCTACCACTGAGCTACAATCCCCGCCAGTTCATAACTTTTAATTAAGTGTGGTATCTATCCTCACTAAAATATCTGTTTATTCTAACATATCAACGTGCTTAATAAGTTTAAAACTAGTATATTTGTGTATTCTGGTTATAGAAACATTTTATCTCTGAGGATTAAGAAAAATATAATATTGTATCACCTCAAGTGATAATCTATCACCTTATGGGTTATTATAATTATTTCCTGTTGATACAGCTAAAGAAACCTCAAAGATAGCCTAAGCAATCACTAAAATTTATGTTTCAGGATTTTATAAATTACTAAAAGCTACCTAGCACACATTTCAGAATTCTGTACTGCACAGCATCAAGAATTGCTTTTATTTATATTTCCATTTTAAACAAATCAACTTACCTTAAATAATGCAGGTATACTCTGCAAGACTTTCCTGATCCTACACAGGCTAGTACAACTAAATTTCCAAACACACAAAACTGGGGTAACCCTTTGTATTTAACTCGTCATTTTTGGGGGAAATAATTACTCATCCAAGATTAGTGAATTATATGATCACTGATTAATGTATTTCCCTGAACCATTTTTATCATAAAACAGGCCCCTCTGCATTCGTTTTCAAAGTTTAAATCCCATGCATAAATTATCCTGGAACATCTATGTTTCTGGGTGCTCAGGTAAAGAGGATTTACCCTCTTTGGCTATCTTGCAACCCACCATTTATTAAACCTTGTTAACCCCTTCTGATTTCTGTTTCCATGTGCAACGGAAATTCTCGATGTTACCAGTGTGTCAGAGGACAGGATAATGAGGAAACTAGCATGTTACAAGAACACTCAGATACTTCTTTTTTTTTTTTTAATTTTTTTCTTAGTTGTAGATGGACACAATGTCTTTATTTTATTGCTTTGTATGTGGTGCTGAGGATAGAACCCAGGGCCTCACACATGCGAGGCAAGCGCTCTACTGCTGAGCCACAATCCCAGCCCATGTCTGATGATCTTGATAGCTGCTTCTTGCTGCCTGAAACTGTCTTTTCTCAAGGTCACCATGGAGTTCTTTTAATTCTTCAACTATTTTCACGATCACTCACTCTCCATCTTCGTGGAGAATACTCTTCATTTTCCCACCCTTAACTGAGACCTCAGGGTTAAATCCATATCTTCCTAGCCTCCTAGAGTGACCTCAGCACTGTCAGGAGTTTCAGGCATCACCTACATTGTGTCTCCAATCTCTAGCACCCTCTCTGCTGAAGAGTATCTGCAATGACACCCTCTTTGACTTATCTACTGGATAGTCCAACATATCTTCAACCCAATGTGAGACAGACTAGGGCTTGACTTTAATTA
Organism: Geosciurus inauris; assembly: GCA_004024805.1. NCBI lineage: Eukaryota > Metazoa > Chordata > Mammalia > Rodentia > Sciuridae > Geosciurus > Geosciurus inauris. The sequence goes on along the minus strand of PVHX01012264.1, from coordinate 52,919 downwards.
CTTATTTCCAATAGCTTCACAGTCCCAAGCAGGCAATTTAATATATCAAAGCCTTAGTTTATACAATTGAATAACAGGGATAGTAATTTTATATCACTGGGTTGTGCTGAGGTTTTAATGATGGATTTTAAGTGATCAGTTCAGGCTCTGATGCATAATAGGTCAAAGGATAGAACAGGTGTGTCATTCAAATAGGAATTCATTACTTTCCAAATCTACTTGCTGATTTTCTGTTACCTTGATCAGCCAATAATACTTACTTCCGCCTATCTGCAAAACCATACATTCACAAATTAAGCCACAAATGCATCTGCTATCATCCTGTACTTTTCTTGCTCCTAAATAGTTCTCAAACTCTCTCAATCTTCTGCTCCCATCTCCTGTCGTAGGAGTCGTTTCATGCCTATGACATACAAAAGTCTTCTTTCCTTCTTTTCTTTAATATAGCCTCCACATCATTGCCAAAGTGGTTTGTCTAAAATGTGTGTGGGCAGTGTCAGTCATACTCTAAACTGACTCCTAATGAGTCACAGCCTTGTATAACTCCTCCTTTTGTGTGCAGGTAGAATATGTGGCCTGTTTCCAACCAATAGAAATTTGCAAATGTAGTCAAATGCAGAGGCTTACACCTGTAATCCCAGCAGCTCTGGAGGTTTAGACATGAAAATCAAAAGTTCAAGGCCAGCCTCAACAACTTAGCAAGGCCCTATGCAACTTAGTGAGACCCTGTCTCGAAATATAAAAAATTATAAGAAAAAAAAAAAAAGACTGGGGATGTGACTCAATAGTTAAGCACTCCTGGGTTCAATTCCAGATGCCAAAAAAAAAAAAAAAGGCAAGGTTATCGTATGTCAATACCACAATTATGCCACATTATGAGAGACCTCATCTCAACATATTGAAGGAAGAAACTGCCAGCCTTGAAGAAGGAATTGGTTTTGAATAGCCAATGAATATAGATCTATTTGGAAGGGAATTGTGGGTGGTTTTTTGGAGCCAAGGGCCTCATTTCTGTGACAGCAAGAAACTGGATTTTACCAAAAACCATGTGGGTTTGGAGGACACTGAACTCCAGAAAGAAATGCAGCCTGGCCTGCACTGACTATAACCTGTGAGACTTTGAACAGACAGGCCAGCTCAGCCACATCTGTGGAAACTGTGATATGATAAAGCTATGTGATTGCATGCCAATGATAATGTGGTGATTTGTTATACAGTAATAGAAAACTGTCTAAAATGTGTCAGGCAGCCACTCCAATGTTCAATAGACACTTACTGAATTGGATTGACTTGTCTCTTTCATTGGGCTGCAAGATCCATACAGGAAAATAATATTGCTATTCTTCTTTATATTTCATAAGCCCTAGAATTCAATAGGCTCAATAAACTCTAATGAAAGATCAATGGCATGGTTGTAGTGTATAACCATCATATCCATGCTAATTGAGAAACAGATAAAAGACATATCACATTTAACATTAATCAGTAAGGGCTTTCACCAGAGCTTTAAAACAACATAAATGATTCATCTTTATTTTAAAAATTCTTTAGAAAAATGTCAATCAAGCTAGAATTCAAAAGCTAGTTTTATGTTGTGGTCATAAACAAATTATCATCAATTTTGTGTGTTCAAACAATGCAAATTTATTATCTTGGAATTCTGGGGACTAGAAATCCAACACAGATCTCAGTGTATTAACATCAAAGTTTCTAGAGGTTGTATAATTTTCTGTATGTTCTGAGAAGAAGTTGCTTCCTTGCCTTTTCCAGCTTCAAGACTACCTACTCTCTTTGGTATATGATTCCCTTCTTCTACTTCCAAATCTAACAAAGTTCCATTTCTCTGACACGTCTTCCACTGTTACATCCCCTTGTGGTTATAAAAAGTCATGTGATTCTACTGCACGTGCAGACAGTTCCAAAAAATCTCCTTATCTCAAGATCAATACCATTAAACATACATGTAAGTCTCTTCTGCCAAGTAAGGTAACATGTCCACAGATTCAGAAAATTAGGAGGTAGAAAATAAATTGGGAGGGAAGGGAGTTGTTATTCTGCTACCACATTGATGAACGAGAAACATAAGCATACAACTAAGAAAAGTAAAATGTCTATGATTCTAATGCCACAGACTTACCTCAGAAATTCCAGTTTATTTTTGTTCCAATTTGCACATTTCACATTCTAAAATGAAACATTTCCATCCATTTCCTAGAATTTGAACTCTTCCCAGTTCAATAATTTTTTTTTTTTTTAAAAGCTGGCTTTCCACCAGTATACTGGTAGAAACCACCAGTACAACTGACAGCTATAGGCCTCCTATGTGCAGTCACAGAGAAGGCCTGGCCTGGCTGTGCAGGAAGCTGAGTTCTTCTAGTAGAGACAAAGGCTGCCAAGTCAGCCTCAGCGAAACTTGGCAGCACATCAAGAACAAAAACATAGTGTGGCTATTTATTCTTGACACAGACAAAAGACTTCATAAATTAGTGTCTTCAGGCTAGAAAATTTTCTTACATTCATGTGAGTACAGGGTTAAATAGAGGCAACACACAGGGAAGAGATTTCAGTGTAGTTGTCCTGAAGTCGTCTAGAGAAATATGTGATTGCATAGAAAATAAGCCAAAGTCACAAAGCAAATCTTTCCATCTCTCCTGCTGAGAGGCATTATGTCCTTGCAGGATCTTCTGAAATCCTCCAAATCTATCAATCAACTCTGCAGAATCCACTTCAACTAAATAAACAGAAGCATGACAAAGAGTTTTATGTGTGTTTTGGTGAATGTGTAAGACATTTTGGATACAGATTTAAGCCCCTTTTTAGGAAAATTTTTAATGTGCAAAAATTTAGTGATTCATCTGTTTTAGTTAGCTTTTTCACTGCTGTGACCAAAAGACCCAACAAGAACAATTAGAGGAGGAAAAGTTTATTTGGGGGCTTATGGTTTCAGAGGTCTCAATGTATAGAGAGCTGGCTCCATTCCTTGGGGCTCAAGATGAGGTAGAACATCATGGAGGAAGGGTGACGTGGAGGAAAGCAGCTGGGAACATAGCACCAAGAAGCACAAAAAATATAAATCCCAAAGTTATGCCCCCAATGGCTCACCTCCTCCAGCCACACCCTACCTGCTTTCAGTTACCACTCTATCTACTGTTTTTCAAGGCAAAGTTTATCCAAATCTTCCCTTTTGTCTTATAAGATGCAGTTTGTTAACTTGGAAGACTTGGTGACATGTGGATGGGTTAGGTGGATGGTATCACTCAAACTAAGGGATGCCAAATGTGAATGCTGCATATAACCGTATCAGAAGTGTATCTTAAATAGGTGGTAAACAGCTTGTTCATAGTAAAATGAGAAAACACAAATAAAGTTAAAATCATTGATGTAAAAGGCTGTGATGACAAGTGACATAGAATATGAACAGGATAAATGTTCAAACTGTGAAATTGGACTGATTTGTATTCCTTCTGTGTCATTTGTTACATATCTATGTGATCTTAACTTTTCTGAGACTCTATCAGAATACAATGGAGGATAGTGGGTGTTAGGTCGGCTGGAGATCTCGCACAAGGTGGAGGCAGAGCATACAACGTAGCGAGTTCCACATGGTAGCGGCAGATGCAGGACATGCAGCGGATTCTGCACAGCTGCCGCGGGTGTAGGGCGTGGATTTGGAGCAGCTGCAGGGAATGAAGCATCAAGCAGCCCACATGCACAAAGGAACAGCCTACCAGACGCTAATATGTAAGCAGTAATGACGCCTCCTACCAATCAGTGGACTTTTCCTGACTCATCCCAGAAGGACTCTGACCTCGGCAGGATCCCCTGACCAATCCCAGGGGATGCAGGACTCTAGATACCTCCTCTTCCTATCTCATAGCCCCTTTATTCCTGCCTTAAGCCCTCCCCTTCCTGACCAGGCCCTTTAAAGTTTCTTTACCCCGGAACACTTGTGCCACTCTCCCGGACACACTCTCATGGACAGGAGAGTTCAGCCCGAGAGTGTGTATTTCCAATAAAGCCTTGCCCAGTGGTTTTAGTTCCCTGCCTTTTGATCATCTGGCTTTTACAGTGGGTGCAAATCATTCATTCATTTGCTCAAATCATCCTTACTGAATGATGAACTCCTCTCGGTACTCTTTATAGCATTGAATATAAGTACCAGTACCACCTACCACTCCATCTCACTCCATGGAGTTGATATTCTTACAGTTCTTCATTGAGTACTTATAATGGTTGGAGGAGGTAATTTTTATAACATACCTCCCAAAGTTAGCATCATTATAATACTAATAAAATATTTCAGAAGTTTGAAAAAGTATACATTTTTACATTATCAGAATACTAAAAAATTAAGTGGGTAATCTGAACAGTGTAGCAATACTAAAATTTATGAAACCATTATGTGAGATTTTACTATCCTTGAAGGAAAAGATATCTGAAGAGTAGCATAAAAGAAAAGAATTTTGTTTTATAAAATAATTTTTCAGCAATTAATCAGATACTTAATTAAATTGACTTTGTCAAGTCAAATTTAAATGAGAACATTTGTCTCTGGACTAGCTTTCACTCTGTGGGTGAGATCCTTCCTCCCTTCTTTCTTCACTTCTTCCTCCTCCTTCTACTTTTCTTCTTTTTTCACATATCCCTCTTTGTTACTCTTCTACATGATCAAGCAGTCATGACACCGTGATTCATCATTTTCTCCTGTCAATTCAGCCATCATTTCACTCTGTTCCACTAGTATTGCCTGCTGTGAAAATCCCTCCAGATCCATGGTAAACTCAGAAGTTTCCAGGTTCTGTTTTGGAAAGCAGTGATCCACAATGTTATTAAAAAACAATGACTTAAAAAGAGATTTTCTCCTTATTCCTAAGTGAAGGGGCAATTTACACATCATCCTTAGGTTGACAGTCATGCACCGCTTCCAACTAACTCTGTGTGTGTGTGTGTATATGTACATACATATTTTTTTCCTTGAACTCAGATGAACTACTCTAGCTATCAAAATGTACATGGAGCATCATCTTAAGGAGTTCTTTAAAAATCAGAATTCCTGGCTCTGCAGTTCATTAAGTGTGCCATTTTAAGAGTTGCACTTGCCAGAACCACAAGTTACTAGGAAGCTAGTTATCCTCTAATGCTGCAAGGCAAGCTTTTTAAAGCTTTAGTCACATATGAGGCACACACTTCAAAACTCAACACTTTCAAAAGGCTTACTGGAGCCAGCGTTCCAACTTAATCCTCACCCAGTTAAACGGAAGCTAATAAGAAGCTTGAAACAGCATGTACAATATAAGAATTTTGGCAGAATATGATATATGTTGACCCTACATTAAAAAATTGTAATGATACTAAATCATCCTAAACTTTTAACACTCATTCACAAGAGTATTCTCACTCTTTCATCAAAATCTACATGTCATTCTGATTCATGTATAGTGCTAAAAATATAAATTTGACAGAATGTGTCTGAACCTGACCCAGACACTTAAATATTTTCATAACTCTAGAAGCAAAAGGAAAACTGGCAAAACCCTCTTGACAGTGCAATACTGTCTGCTCTGAACAAATGGACTGGATGTTAAGTAGTAGGTGGCAAAGTTAAAATAGAAATGCTAATCCTATGAGAGCTCTTGCCTGCTGCTTTAGAGCCCTTTCTAAAGATAAAAAAGAAGAAGAAAGAAAATCAGAGTGAAAGAAAGCAAAAAAAGGAAATTTAACAAATACTACAGAATAAAACAAAGCACTGATATATATGTATATATATATGTGTGTATATATATGTGTGTATGTATGTATATATGTGTGTGTATGTGTGTATTTTTTCCAAAACTGTGGTTGTCCTTGGAGTACTAGCAAGAATGAGTGGGAAAATAATTAAGTATATTTAGCTTCTAATTTACATTTTAATAAAATGAAAAATATTTTTTAATTCAAGATAAAACAACAAATGTTTATTTTGGGCAACATTATAAATCCCTGTGTTATCTCTACATATTAGAAAATAACTTCTTCAAGAAGGTTAATTTTCCTAAAATATTACAACTATCAACCTAAACAGAGGTCAGTAAAGGTTTTCCATACAAGGCCAAGCAGTGTATATTTTAGGCTTTGCTGGCTAAAGGACTCTTGGGGAAACTACCTAATTTTGCTATGGTAGCACAAAAGCAGTCACAGACATTATGTAAATGAATGGGCTAGGCTGTTCATAAGAGGTAAGGAACAAAGCTCCCTCCCTTCCTTTTTTACCCCCACTCATTTATTTATTTTGCTTGGCATCTGGCAGCACTTACAAAACAATCTGAGACAGTCAGATGAGAGCATAAATACAGGTTACCAGAATCTCGGACTCAGCCACAGTTATACACTAAAATGGTAATGAGGAAATTGTAACATTTATCAAGCATGGAGCAGACACAACTACCATGGAGATTCTGTGAGCCTTAAAATCATTCATACTATTCATATTGCATACAGTTACATTGTATCCTACTTACATTCCAATGAACTGTCACACAAGTGACATCTTCCTTGACTACTGATGCTTTCACCAAATTCCTCTGAACGTCTCATGATAGTACAGAAGGGATGTCAGAGTAGAAGCTTCCCTCTTGGTGGCCATGTTGGGGCATCATCATTTATTTGCAACAGCTGGAGGGCTATCTTGTACTTGGAAATTTGGCAACAACCAATAAATGCTTCATTCTTCCATTTAAATACATAGCTAAGAAATCCTGGGACAATGATCTGTGATTCTTCCAAAAGCCATTTCAGAAAAGACTAAAAGTTTCCCTTTTAGTGACAGGCAAGGACAGAGAATTCTTTTTGGAAGAAATATCGCCAGCAAAAAGAGAACTATTTGGGCAGCAAATATTTTATACCAATATAGTTGATGGTAGAGTTTCAGGTTAACTGAAATCACTTTTAAAATTTAGAGTGCAGTCTGACATGACAACATGGAAAAGTGATCAATGGTTAAGTGAGTTACCATCTTCTGAGAGATGCTGTTGGCAGAGGCATTGTCATGGCACACACTTTCCTATTAGGATAGAATTCCCAAGACACTCATGAGGCTTTGCAAGCAATCATTAGTATGGCTTCCTACTACAATTGAAAACATATGCCTAAATACTGTTTTTGAAAATGACACAAGTGTTTAAATACCAACATAAAAAGTCTATGTAAAGGTGCCAAAAACTTATGTGGTAAGAAAAGCCAAAGCATTTGTGCAAAAGCATGTTTCTTACTGTCTTCTATTTGAATAAACATTACTGAAGCTTCAAAATTCCATCCATAAAATCTACATATTTTATGTAGATTTTATGACAAAAAGCAATTCAACTGTGGCATCAAAGTCCACCTTTAAGACAGGCTTTAAAAGGAAAACAGAAAACAATCTTCTTTTCTAGGTAATACAAGACATTAGGGAAAGGTGAGATGCAATTACCACTTTGCTTCAGGAAATAAAATATTTTTTTTAAATGCAAACTCCATATAGGATGAACTGAGCGGAGTCTAAAAGCAATTCTTTATAGTCATTTACATGGCGCCACATTTTTGGAGAATGTAGCTTATATGCAAATGAAGATTAGATTTCATAGGCATTCATGAATTCATTATATTACATAAGTAACAATGGACATAGTTATGATTTCTATTTTATCTTGACAAATATTTATTGAGTTAACCAGGTTCTGTGATATGCCTAGAGAGAAAGATATACCAAGGAGAGAGAGAAACTTGAGGGAATTGCAGTTGTGAATACCAAAATAGGAGAATGAATTAAGTAAGTGCTGGTTAAGAAATCTTAGAAGAAGATAAATTGAGTTTGAAGCATGATGTTTGAAATGTTAATGGGTCACACAAAGTGTGTTATCTACCAGTAAATTGTAAATTCAAATGTTGCGCTTAGAAAATGGCAAGGATTGATGATACACATTTTGGATTTGTTTGTTTGCATAGAATCGATAATTGAAGCTAAACCAACAAATGAGATGGCCAAGGAATATATAAAAAAAGAGGACCATGGACACAACTTCTGGATATACACACAAGTATGAGCAGGAGGAAGCTAGCTAATGAAGAAGGTGCAGCCAGGGAATTCAGGACTTATGTAATACAAGGCTTAAGCAATAGGCCAAGAGAGATTCTATAATGCCAAATGATGCAAAGAGGAAAGAGATATCATTACTAGTTAGAAGATTGCACTTTCTTATCATGAGAATATTCAAGACACAAAATTAGCAATCAGGTTGAAGTGGCAATAGATGAGATGTACATCCCATGTTATATCATGGCACAAGATTTCTAAGACAAGATTCAGTATAGGATAAAATGGAAAAATGAAGTGATTAAGGATATAATTGGTGACAAAGATCCTGGAGATGGCAGAATAGCAGAAATAAAACTTGAGAGTAAAGTGAGGTATCAGTAGTCTGGGTAGGGGAGATTATTCCTTAGCTATTGAGCAAGCAAAGAGGGGACCAGTGAAAACTCAGGCATGCTTAAGCATGGGAGAGGACATCAAAAAGCACATTTTAGAAGATTCTCAGTTTCTGAAATTTCAAGTTGAAATATATGAGGATGAAAGACTCAGATCTAGGGTTTTAAATATAAGAATAAAAATTGATAGAAAAATAATGTAAATGTAACTGGCAAAGCACACTTTGAAAATTTTATTTATCTAAGAAAAAGTAACCAAATTTAAAAATTGAAGTCAGAATCTAGTTCATCCTTTGTTGTTGTTGTTGTTATTATTAGGGATTGAACCCAAGGATGCTTTACCACTGAGTTGAGTCCCCAGTTCTTTTTATTTTTTGAGACAGGTTGTTGCTAAATTGCTTAGAGCCTTGGTAAATTGCTGAAGTTGGCCTTGAACTTGCAATCCTCCTGCCTCAGCCTCCCTGTGGGATTACACGTGTGTGCCTCTATACCTAGAAAATCCATTCTTTAATTTAGAATGTATATTTCATCACTGCTATATTTTGTAATGATTTTTACAGATATATTTTATATCTATTTCCTAAATTAGAAGAAAAACTACCGTATTTCTTGTGGTAGTTCTGATATTACAATAATACAGGTAATGAGCTTCTATCCTTGACTATAAAATAAATAGGAATGTGTGAAATTCTGTCATTTGTGACAACATGGAAGAACCTAGAAGACACATTAAATGAAGTAAGCCAGGCATAGAAATATATTTTTAGGTACTGCCTGATTAGCAAAATGAGGTTATTTCCTTTGTGTAGTGGTTCTCAAACTTTAAGATCCATCAGAATTTCCAGAAAGACTTACTAAAATGCAAAAGGCTGAGTCTTGGAATTCCTGAGGCAGGACATAAAAATCTATATTTCTAAAGAATTCTCATTTATAATGCTTTTTATGGTGTGAGGATCCATTTTATAAACCAGTTATAAAACATTTACTGCTCATTGTTACATATGATATTAAATCTATAAACAATAGTACTTTCACTCTACTTCTGTTAATTTGACAAATTATAATTTGTGGATGTTTAAAATCACAATACTAATATTTTCAAAAAGCCTGAGTCAAATTCACTTCCAAATATCGTATAAAACATGTTATATATCATCATCAGTACCCTTAGAAAATGACCCACCTCCTGATTAAGAAGTCACAGAGTTTGCTTTCTTCAGAGGAATACTTACCCACACTTAAAATTTCTTCCTGCCCTAATCCAGCTCATTACTTCTATATTTCACCTTAATATTGCCAGGAACTATTATAGATGCTCTGCTTATTAATTCTTTAGTTCCTCACAACTCTCTAAGGTACTTTATTTTGTTAGCTCCATTTACAGATGTGGAAACTGAGACATAGAGATTAAATATCCCACTAAAATCCAGACAAAAGTAAGCACTGGAATCTTTCTAGTTTTAGTACCATGGTGCCAACCTGCGGCGTCTATCATTGCACACCTTGTGAAGTATAGCTTACCTGTTCCAAGAAACAGGACATGGTATCTACCATCTGCAGCATTCACTCGATCCACAGCAATCTTCATGTACTTGTAGTCGGTGCCTATGCGGACAATCAAAGGCCGCTTGTGGATTGGGTAGATGGAATTGTACATGAGAGGGTGGTTCCGAATAAAAGTGACAACATCATCCGGGAACTCCTTGGTGGTTCGCATGTTGGGCGTAAATGCTCCTCCTGGGCACTGAAACAGAACAAAGCAAAATATATAGAGAAAGAATGAAGTTAATAAAAATGGTTACTGTTTTAGTAATAACTGAGACCTCTCCTTTTCAAAACACTTTAAAGCTCCAGTTGTTTTAAGTGCATTTGCTATCCACTCAGAAAATAAAAGTTTATATATACATATAAAAGTTTAATGTATACATATATAGTTTATACATATATATAGATATATAAACTATCTGAAAAATTAGCATACAATGTGTTTAATTTGATCATTGAATGAAGGTAAGTCCACTTATTTTACCCTATTTTTTTTCAAAGAGGAGCTGTTGCCACAAGTTTTATTCTTCTTATCCATGACTTTTCGTTTTCTTATTTTCTTCCTAACACTATCATAATAAAAAGAACCAAACTGTCGAAACAATCTAATACTGCTGTTGGTTAATAGCAATTAGATGGCCATTATCAAAGTCAATCAGAACTCAAATGTATAAGAGTTTTACTCCATTTGACCTCCACTCCTAAGGAGGGGATCTCAGAAGTTGGAACTTAGATTGCATGTGGGACATTAGACCTGAAATTTTCCTCTAGAAAAAACTCTAGTCATGTTCACTTCAATTAGAATAAAATCCCAACAGCTTAAATGGCCTACAAGCCCCTATGTGACCTGGCCTGGGCCGCCATCCCTATTGTAGTTCTTGCTGTCTCTGAACTTCTAGCATACTTCCCCTCCAGGATTTTGGCTCTTGCTGCTCCGCATCTTAAATACTTTTCTCCAGCCTGTTCCATGGCTTTCTCCATGGCCTCATTTAATTCTCAGTTCAAAAGTTGCTTCCTTTAAGGTGACAGCACATAAAAATAGCTCCTCCTCTACATCTCCACTCTCTATCTCCTTAGCCTATTTTTCTTCAAGCCCTTTCCCTAACAGTATATTATATATTAACTGCTTATGTCTTTATTGTCCATTTCTCTCTCTCTACAATGTAAGCTGTGTGTTGAGAGCAACTGGATCTGTTTTGTTCATTGCCATCAGACCTACAACAATAGTGGTAACAGCAGATATTTGGCAAAGAGTAATTGAATGAGTGGACTATATGATTTCACCAGAAGATAGAAATGCAGAATTTCATGTGAACTTTGATTCATTCTATCTAATCTGTAATTTTGGTACAGGGGCTACATGAAACAGATTCTCAACTCTGGCCAGGAGAGGAGAGATTCAGAGCATCAATTTCAAAGAGGCAGACAGAAAGCAGTAATGAATTCTAAAAACAGACTGCTGGACAGCTTCGGCAGTCCTGGAAACAAACCCTGACAAGGGCTTCTGAGGAGAAGCTTCCTAAATGTAACATCACCTAAGGCCAAACTTAAGAGTAGGCTGGGAGCTGCTGAAGCTTGAACCTTAAACTCTCTCGCTAATTAGGAGCTGACTACGAAGCTATATGAGCATTGATGTTGAATATAATATTTTAACATACATAAACATTATTTACCTAACCCTATTAAATACTTGACACTTTCTCTACTTACAGAAACAAAAACGTTTGACATATTTTTCCAGAAATGCATAGCACTCCTGTTGTGAGAAAGGAAGCTTCCTGATCAATACAACTTCAGTAGTAAACTGAAGGATATAATGGGGGCTGTTACCAACTGAATAGTTACACTTTAGCCAAAGGTGACTATGGTCCCTATTATGTCCAACAATTTCTCCTATGCAGGAACATAAGCCTAGTGCTTCCAGATTTCACCAGAAGATAGAAATGCAGAATTTCATGTGAACTTTGCCAAACCTTTTAATTGTTGATTCAGTTAAACAGGAAAACAACTTTGTGGTCCAAACAAAATATGGCAACCTCTTGGTTGCACCTTTGCAACAGCTATCTAATGGCATTAGTGCTTTTGGGTCAGTGTTGCCAGACTTGCATTTTCAAATACATTGTCGGACTACTAGTATGATCTCACTAGCATGATACAATTTTCAGCCTAACTTGACCAGTTAGCATTACTAGAACATTTTTTTAGGACCAGTAAATATAGTTCTCTTTTTTTGAGAAAGGCCCAGGGAGCAATTAAATGGCTTAATGAAAGAAAAGATAATAACACAAATAATAAAACTCAGCCTTGTGCTCCTTTTATTTTCTGGAGTTCATGTTTTTCTTTTAAGGAAAAGAATTATATTTAAATGTACATATTTATAAATTCCCCACAATGAAGGACAAAATGAGGACAAAGAATTTAATAGGAGGTTGTTCTAAGCTGGTAGATGTGCTCCATAATTCTTTAAAGTACGGAATTATGGGTGTCTTCTACCCTCATTCTTCACACCAAGTGGAAAAAGGGAAATACACTGCTCACTGAATGAAAACATGGAAAGAACAATGCATGGGCAATTTAAACAGTTCCAGACCTTCATAAAACACCACTAATTATGGCTTGCTAGGCTGAGACATCTCCTTAAATATTTGCAAACATTCCCATTTGTAAGTTCCAGAAAGACCCAAAGTTAGCACATATTATCAGGCAATTACGAACATTTCCAGTTAGTACAGGTTGGTGTATGAAGTGTGTATTAAATTATCAGTACCTAGTTTCTGCCTTTTACTCAAAGATAATTGAAATTCAGATACAAATTATGGTAAGGTTGCTTAAAACCACAGTTACATAATAAGGTAACCAAATAATCAAATCAAGTCAAATCAGTTCTTCACATTCATTCAATTACTTCCCACAACATTTGAGACTTTTGTTGTATATTCACAATGAACTTCTCCTTTAGGAACAAATGTCTCCTAGCATGAGTTGATTTTTAAATTAACAGAAAATTATTTTATAGTAATTATTTCTTCCATTAATTTACACAAACTCTGCAGATAAGATGTAAAATGATGGATACAAATGGCTATGAGAACAAAATAGATTACCCTTTGTGGACTCTATCTGCCTGGTGAGTTGGCTCAGTTTAACACTCCCAACTACAAATCAAATGTGATTAACTTTCCCCTCATCTTGTGATTTGGTAAAGCACGTGTGTTGAAACCTCCAGTTAACGTAACATCTATAGGCTATCATAAAATAAAACCCTTTGTACATTTATTAGGTTGGTGTCTCATTCTTCAGAAGGTTTATTGTATTCTACAAATAGCCATTAAGCAATTTTGGTTAAGCTGCTCCTTTAAGTGTTTGCTTTTCTTCGGTCCTTCTGTCTTTCTGTTTGCCAGCAGTGATGAGCACCACTTTTTCAAGTAAAGACATTTTAAGTATTCCTAAAGTGTTAGATGAAATGCTAGGAATAATCATGTTAAGGAAGTATCAACAATGGTTGCCCTTACCTAACTTCTTTCCTATACTCCTGTGCCTTCTGATTCTCCACAATGTTCTCCTAATCTTCCCAACTATTATAAAAGTTTTCAAATAATATAGTTACATATTAACATATGTGTGCAGTCATTCTTTCTATATCTTCTATTCAAAAATGTATTTGGATATGCCCAATAGGATATAGAAGAGTAAGAAATTGCTGCTGCTTTCTAGACACAAATTATCTAAGGAGAAAGAAGGGCATATTCAAAGAAAACAACAACTAAGAAATAGAGTAATAATATGAGACAAATACAAAATAAATAACAGAAGTTAGTCCAGGATCCACTGTTATATATATTTGAGAGCCAAAAATTTTAAATGACCTTAGAACAGTGGAGAACTTCAGGCTGCCAGGGTCAGTGCAGAAGTTTAGAAATGAGAAAACAAAGGTTGAAGTATTTAGGAAACTGTATGTAATCCCTGGGGCACTCAAGCAGATGGTTCTGCTACACGTGTAAATACATATTAAAATTGAACACTTTTATTAGGTTCTGCTTTAAAAGGATATGCAATATATACAAAACCTATCTTCCCCAGAAGGTTTATACACGTTGCAACAGAATAAAGTAATATGTAAGCTGGGCCAGGGAGAGAGCCTGCAGTCTTTGGCTGCCCTTTGCAACATACCAAAGGTGTCTTGTTTCTTCCACAAACTTGAATTACTTATGGAAAAACATTGTGACACAATTGGCAGACTTCCTCCTACTGATCTGAGCTTGCTGGTTGGGCCTTTGCTAACACCACTATCAGCCCTGCTTTAAAAGAAGCACCTACAGGGAGCATTAGAATGAGGGTATAGGATTTCTGCCAGTGTCATTTTTCTAAGAACACAGTCATATATTTATGGGGTTGACCCGGCAACCAGACTACTGTGTAGGGAAATAAAGTACCATGATCACAGTCCACTGTTTGCTGGGAGGACTTCAGAGGCAGCATTCTTAACCCAAGAGGAGAGGGAATGCTTTGGGGCACTTGGCTGCAGGTCCTCTGGCTACATGAGCAGGAAGCCCAGGGAAGAGACAGACACTGGCCACTGTGAGTCAGAGAGATGACTTCATGATGTTTTGCTCTGTGAAGGGTGGAGGGACCAAGTCTTGAGGGAAGGATGCTTTTCCAGGAGGAATGCCAGAGGTCACCCCTCCACCCTGCCTTTTTTATTCCCTCAGGATCACTCATCTGACAATTTTTTGATTTAAAGGAGCTGTTCTGGTCTCAACACCAGATGTAAGAAACCACATTATAGAAATATGTCTTGCACACTGACTACTCCCTTTTTCATGGAGTCTGTTCCAGATGTGTGTCACTAAGCCCTGGCTTATTCTACACTGTTTCAGAATGGAGAAGAGCTAAAAAAAAAAAAAAAAAAAAAAAAGAAC
>PVHX01012264.1:0-37913 GCA_004024805.1 Geosciurus inauris | reverse complement strand
TTTTCTCATTATGAATCTCAGTGCACTATTCTTATGGTAAGATAGCTTTTAAGTTGCCATGTGGGTGAAAAGCCTGATGAGGGGTGGGAAGAGAGATGGCTTTTCTTCAGAAAAACAAACAAACAAAAAAAACTAAAACAAACAAACAATCAAAAAAACCCTTATATGTAGCATTTGACAATTTCCATTGTATAAATGCTCCCATCGTGGCTAATTTCAAATTATTATTATGAAACTGGGCATGGTGGTGCACGCTTGTAATCTCAGCAGTTTTGGAGGCTAAGGCAAGAAGATCGTGAATTCAAGGCCAGCTTGGACAATTTAGCAAGACCCTGTCTCAAAATTTAAAACACATAAAAAGCACTGGGGATATAGCTTAGTGGTAAAATGCTGCTAGGATCAATCCCCAGTGCTGCAAAGGACAGAAACAAAACAAAATTAAAACTCAAGTTACTACTGTGACATTCTTAACTGAGAAGAGATGCAGGTAAGGTACAATATATAATATAATCTGTTCTTCGCAGGGGGTACAAGGTGTCTCCAGAGGAGGACCTGAAGCCTCAAACCTTGATTTTACCAGCATAGCCATCTTTGGTGTCTTTTTGTGGTTTGTCCCAGGGTTTCTCCAAAAATTTTTCGTTTTTGCTAGTTTTTTGTTTGTTTGTTTGTTTTTGTTTTTGTTGTTGTTTTGGTTGTTGTTTTTGTTGGAGAGGATAAAATTTTGTGAGTTTATAAATCAGTTCCTCCTTTACTAATCCCATATACGCATTGTTCAAAAGAATCATTGATTAAAGTATATAGAGTCACAACCAACTCTTAATTGTCCATACTAAGATGAAGCTATGATTCAGTCAACTTCAAAGATATGATATGTCCTGGAGTGTGCTATCAGTGAGCCCTCTGGAAATACATGAAATACCATGAATGGAATAATGGGAGCCTTTGACTTGTAATGGAATTTGGAAGTTGCTCAGCCTCTTCCCCCACCCCTTCTCTTTTGTCCTCTTTACTTTATCCAACTATCCAACTTGAGGAACCCCTAAGTAGCTATCTTGGTTCTTTCTCTTCCTTGCACTATACAAAATAAGTAAATGTTTTATTCACCTTCTTTTGAGCTGTGAGCATCAAGGAGAGATAATTTAAAAGGATATTGTGAATACTATGATATATGCTACCCATTGGACTGTGACTTTTAAAATTATAATGTTTTCAGGAATAAGCAGAAATTCTCATAAGTTTCCCAAAGTTGATTAAAAGCTTATAATTCTACATAAAATACATATCAATGACTTTTCTTTGACATGCTAGCCAGGGTACCAAACTTAAATCTCTTAATTTTAAATAAATAGGCTCTTTAAAGGCTTAAAAATAATTTTTTCCTGTTGAAAAAATGGACAGCAGGATAATTTAAGAAAATGAGAAAATAAATAAGTAATACATTACAAATACACTCTAATAACATAGAAATAAAGTGAATCAATAAAGAATAAAAATTATGTGGGATGAATATCTGAAAGAATATCAGCAAAGGAAACTTCAAGTTAAAGTAAAAAATAAATTGTCAACATAATAGTATGCTAGCTATCTTTTTTGATGTTTGTCATAAAATCTTCTTTATTTAAATCTTCCCCATTCTACAATTTATAATCTTATTCTAAGAAATGCAGAAATATCGGAAGATTATATTTCCCTTGAAGGTCAACTGAATAACATCTCTCAAATGATGTTCTATATGACATTTTACAAAGGAAGACACTAATTGATATTCTAGAAAGCAGCACAATTGTAGCCCTGATGAAAAACAAATAGTAGAAATTTTTTAACTGAAGTCTTAGGAAAAATGTTCAAATCTGATTTGCCAATGTACTGTCTGTATCTCAGTTGGAGAAATTAGTTTGTATTGTATTCCTTAGTATTATTAATAGTGCATGATACGGAAACATCAACATGCTTAAAAAACAGGTAATCACCTGTTTTTAATTAGAAAGTTGAGTATGGCTAAAACGTTCTAATTTGCAAATTATTTTATACTATGTGAACATTTCATTTGAATTATAACTTCACCTCTATTGTAATTATTTGCTTACACATACCAAACATTTTCTCTAAAAAATATATAGGACATAATTTTTAATTAAATATACCTATAATTTGAAATATCTCCTCATTATCTCTAAATTAATTCTCATATGGTTGTTCCTCATTAAAACAGATGAGGTTCCTTAATATAGGGAAGTGTTGTGAAAATCAATAACCATTTAAATTCTTAGGTTTCCACTGAAAAGTTACCACTTTCAAAGTTACAGTTACTATGCCATTATAATCATGATAAGTCTTTCCTGTATGACTTGCATAGTTATTTTGGAATTTTAATGAGATCTTGTTAGTAATAGCACTTAGAAAAAATACACAGCATTCTGTAACATATATGACATTAGTAAAGTCCCAAATTAGAGAACCCCTGAGCTGAAAAATTATAATGAGCATTCGTAGGTCTACACTTATATTTAGTAAATGTCAACATGATACTCAGATCTTGTTCAGTTTTTTAAATACCGATGACAAAGAAGCTTTCCTGTATACTTACAGTTCCAGGGCGAGGGTATGGAATTCTCCCCTGATAGGAAATCAGCTGATGATTGGGCCCTTCTTTGTGGGCAAAAGGCCCATTAAACACAGTCTGTATGTCAGATAAATGATACACACACACTGCTGAACCTTTAAAAACTGAGCTGAAGAAGAAAATAAAAGAGAGTCCATGTTATTTTTCACGTATATTATAATTTGAAAAATGGTTAAAATTTGTGATTAAAAGGTTGATATAATTCATCATGGAAAATTGAATACTATGTTACACATATGTAAAGTTGAAAAAGCACTGTTTTGACATAAGGCATTGATACATAAAGCATTAAAATATTTAATTTATCCAGAGAAGTAATAAGCATTAATAAGTTATTGAAAAGTTCTCAGTGTTCCTGAAAAATAAGATAAATAGGTTTCCAACTAGTTTATCTTAGCAACCACTAAAAATGTACTGATGATTTTATTTAAAAATATTAATGTGAGTTATTATTTAAATGTGAGAGTATTCTCACATGCAATCCTGAATAATAGTTGAAGAAGTTTAGTGGTCATTATTTATACTCTCCCTGCTATTCACACAAAAAAGGGGGATCTAAGAAAGATTCATTAAATTTTCTTTAGTCAATAAAAATTATTTGAATCCTTATTATGGCAGAATGAGTGAAACCAACACTTCTCTGACTCACATATTTATTCAAATTAGATGCCCAATGGAAGAGGTATTGTGTTCTGATGAAAATAAACAAGATACATCATTAATCGTTAGCAGTAATAGTCTAAAGTGATGATTTTGTATTATTCAATATTATAGCTATTGAGTGTTAGGAAAAATAATAACTAGGGAATTGTTTTTACTGTAATTAACATTCTTAAGAATTTGGCTATTGTTTTCATTGTTCAGTTCTTAGTGAGTTAAATTACTTCGTTGCTTGAACAGGAGTTAAGCATATCCTGAAGGACATCTTTTTTTGGGACATCTTGCAAGGCAAACATAAATGATTTAAAATCAATATTCTTGCAATTTTCTTTTCCTTTGAATAGCTCCAGGCAATTTGCAATTATACCATGGTTTAACCCAGTTAGAAAAGAATGCTAAAACCTTTAGATTTTTGTTATTGTACTTGATTTCTGATAAAAAAAGACCGCACATATTGTACATTGCCTAAGTAGTCACAGCGGGAGTATAAGGCTGAACACCAAAGTAACACTACTAGTTTAAAGTTAATAAACAGAAATATGTTCAGAAAAGAGTGTGAATATGAGGAACCATCTTGAAATATTTAGTAACTGGTATTGGCATCCCAAAGAATCTAAGAAACATTGAATCTATTTGGAAATATATAAAACTGTCATATTAACATAAAAACTGTTTCCATTTTTGTTAGTTTCTAAATATTTGTCACCAGATTATTGAAGAAGTAAAAATTATTTTGATAGAAATGACAAACTTTTCCAAGATTTATTGAGCATCACTGGATACAAAAAACTGCACATAATTAATGTATGCAATTTGGTGATAATGGGCCTATGCCAACACCTGTGTTACCATGGCCACCATCCAGGTAAGAAATATATCCATTGCCTACAACAACAACAGTGCCAAAGGTCTTACTGGAATCATGAGTGTTTAGATTATTTCCTTAAAAATAAAAGTAATGTTATATACTTCATTTCTATAGTGTTGTTCATATTTTCATTTCTTTGAGAAGATAGCTTGTGATCATTAAAAGTACTCTGAATGAGCCAGATGCGGTGGCGCACACCTGTAATCCAAGCACTGAGGCAGGAGGATTGTGAGTTCAAAGCCAGCCTCAGCAAGGTGAAGTGCTAAGCAACTCAGTTGAGACCCTGTGTCTAAATAAAACACAAAATAGGGCTGGGGATGTGGCTCAGTAGTCAAGTTCCCCTGAGATTAATCCCTGGTACCAAAAATAAAAAATAAAAAATAAAAATAAAAGTACTCAGTATGAAATATTTTGAAAATATTTGTTTAAATCAAACATGTTTTGATAATCTGGAAAAAGTAAATAAAACAGGAGGACTGTATCCAAAATGCTATGGAAGAATAAAAGGTAAAGTTTACTGTTTAACTCACAAAATGTAATTGTTTAATAATTACCTTGATGTTGTAAAAATGCCATACACTAGTGTTGTCCTTGGATTATCAGTTTCCAGCAAAAACACATCCTCTATAAAAAGGAAAATGTAATTCCTTAAAAATTTCCCAAATATTAATTTCTTTTGTTTAAAATAATTTCAAATATGAAAAGTACTATGAACAAAGATATGCCTAGGTCATTGTTATAATTTGGAAACAACTAAATGATAAGCACATGGTAAATTAAATGTTACGCAGATACTAAAGGGATTTCTGAAGACTGAGTAGCTCTGTGGAAACCATGTTAACAAAATAATATTAACTAGAAAAGAACACAGTGTTATATAATATAGACTATAACCATGTAATCCATAAAATTATATATCAAAATAGAAGAAAAATACTTATCATGATGTTCTTGAGTAGCAAAAGTTATAGAAATTTTCCTGTTGATTCTTTTCTAAACATTCTTTAATTATTAAATATTAGTTTTTTAGATTACAAAATATTACAAATCTCAATTTGTCTTTAACTTAGGGTCAGAGGTTAGAATATGAAAAAAAATTTCATAGTGACTTTTTCAATATAAAATATTATGACCAAAATTCCCTGTGATATTTTTATTTAACAAAGAATTCCTCTAACTATAAAACATTCAAAATATATTAAAGCAAAGACAAAGGTATGCGTATCAAGGTACAGTAGTCAATAATAACATGAAATTAGATTTCTGATAGAAAATTTCAATTAATAATCAGTTGCAATAAAGGTTGGATTTAGTGACAATTTTACAAATATGATATGTGCTGAGGAATATGAAAATAGATGTATTTATTTTAAATTAATAATGAATTTAGAATCTCCTAAGAAATAAATTAATAATCACTAAACTTTCTGTATGTGAATTGATGCTGACAATGTCTAGCTCTTGTCAAAAGAACAAGACTGAAGCATGAGCATAATTGCAAATAATTTTGGGGAAAATAATGAGTGACCAGGATATGTCACAAAATGATACTTAGAACATTTTTATAGAAAAGTTGATACAGAAAATATTGTTGGCATGATCACATAGTTTTGAAGAACAATTATTTCAGTTTTAAAACTACTAGAACCACTGAATTTTTCTATATTGTAAGAGTTTTGTTATTTATCTCATCATCTGCCTAAGAACCTGAGAATAACCGGAATTTACATTTTCGTGATTGAGGCAAAAGAAAGGTCACTTTGAAATGTCACTTAGTAAAAATAACACTATGCTGTACACTAAGTTAATAAAGAGAACTGTTCCTTGGTAGAAAGGAATCAGAGTATTCATTTTATTTGACCTGAAAGTACACGCCTCCTCATGTCATGCTGGGAATACTTGGTCTCAGGGTCAAAGCAGAGCTAAGATGTGAGCACAAACCTCCTAATTTCTACTATGGCACTTTTCATTCAAATTCTTTCTGTCCATTGGACTGCAATAGTAAAAATATATATCTGTATTCCTATAAAACTGATATCAAATCAGAATATTAGATATTCTAATGCATGAAATACATATTCATTTGCAAAAATCAAACATATTAGTACCTATATAGAAATTATAGCGATACGCTCCACATTTATGCATATACACACACTCATTCATATATTATGAAACTAAATGTTTCAGCAGTGCCCTTGAGCAAACGAGATTAAGAAAATACTTAAGGAAATGTATGAATGTTATTCACATCATTAGTTCAAATTGGCAGGTTATTTATGCTGAAAAGATCCATGGAAAATTCACCCTTTCCTAAAATATATGAACCTTACAAGCTCTCCTTCAGAAACATTGTCCAATCTCACACCTAATTACCTAATTCATCAAAGTGTGTTTCTGGGCCATCTTCATCTGTGACCGAACACACCAGCCTTGCTTTTAAGAAGGTGGTCCACTTGTTGACGAGGCTACGCAGTCCACCAGTGTCATTCTGAAACCATTTTGAAACATAATTCAGATTTCTTTAGAAAATAATGAAATGCCTTATAAATTCAACATAGACTCTGATTATTTCAGGATTTATTATAATCTGAAGAATGGGAATGTTAACTATATTTGTACATTAATAAAGGAAAATATTTAAGATGGATAGTATCTTATAAAATAGCTATAGTTTATCTATATTCTCTTATAATATGGAATCTTCTGGAAATAAATAAATAGGAATAATAAATATACATCCTGATTCTTTTTTTTTGGTACTGGAGATTGAACTCAGGGGTACTCGACCACTGAGCCACATCCCCAACCCTATATTGTGTTTTATTTAGAGATAGGGTCTCAACTGAGTTGCTCAGCACCTCGCTCTTGCTGAAGTTGGCTTTGAACTCATGATTCTCCTGTCTCAGCCTTCCTAAGTGCTGGGATTACAGGCTTGCACCACCGTGCCCGGCTATACGTCCTGATTTTAACAATGATATATTCATAAGATATATGTAGAATAAATAATTTTAATTTGACTTTTCTTGATAGCCCACTGTCTTTGATATAAACAAACATTATTGTACACAGTGAGGGCTGGAAATTTGGTTATCGTCAAGATGGTGGATACATGTTTACTCCAAATGGTCCCAGATAGTTCTGTTTTCCCTCCTTCATTTTTTTGCACTGTCACTTAGTATTTTTATCAGAGGCTTCACTATACACATTTCTCTGACTGAGGCAGCAAGAATGGCATTTGGACCATTCACAAGTAATTTCTACTGGTGACATATTTTCCTGCATCCAGATGGCTTTCACTTCTGGCTTTCCTCTCTTGTTCCAAATGATTGAGAAATAGCTGAGCCCTGATCAGTAGAATATTGCAATATTTAGAGATAAATTAATACTAGACAAATACTTTTTCACAATAGAATACTAATAAAAAATAAATGAGTGTAAGCCTATAAAATTCCAGTATGAGAAGACACTATGGATTTTTTGAGTGCTATGTATACCGTTGATACACAGAACATTTTGTTTGCTCCATGATTAGAACTGCATTTGCTCAAGCATTTCTTGATTTTTCAGTATTACAAACAGTTCCACAATAACTTCTATTGAGATTCAACTGCATTTTATTCATAAGAATTGTTTTGTTTCTTTAAAATAGACTATTAATCTATTTGTTTGAATACCAATGTATTGAATGGATATGCAAAAATTAGTCAAAACTGTTTATTTCTATAAATCCACAATCAAAATATTTCTTTGAAGATTTTACTGAATTGAGCATACTTATCTCTCGTGACAAATACAAATAAACATTATTTTAAAGGTCTTTTCTTGGTATTTTATTTGTAAGAGTAGATAATAAAAGTATCAAAATTAACTATTGAAAAAATATTTGCATATTTTGAAGTCTTTTTTTCAAATTAGAACAATAATACTTACAGGACAAATTCTAGCAATCATGGAATGGATCTGTTTTGTGCTCCTGTTATTGTCAGTCAGCTTTTCTTTGAAGAAGAAGTATATCTTAGCATCATTTGGATCAGTTCCATCAGGAATGACATGTGCATCCACAAACATCGGTTCTGAAAAAAAAATACAAAGACTATATATACTCATAGTGAAAAGCCATCTACTGTTCTAAGGAGAACACAGGCACATGCCTTCCCCATCTTTGGTATAGAAGAATAATTCAATGTTCACAGACAAAATTTCAAAAAGCAGTATTTGTATTCACTTCAACATACCACATCAGGAATGTCAAGTACCACAAAGTAGAGCTATGATAGCTCAAGGTATTTTTTTTTTTTTTCTGTCTGCAATAAATTTTAGAAATGCAGCAAATGCAAAACTTTGTGCATTGATGAGTTTCAAAAAGTTGAAAAACTTTTATACTATTCATTTCCCATGGAATCTTATGGGTTGTTTTATTGAAAAAAAAAAAAAAAGAAGTTTGTTTTTAAAGTGTGGTTTTCAACCTAGTGCACATAAATGCAAACTCATTGAAGTAGAATGAGGATTTGGGCCTCCGAATTCTGAAAAACACATTTTTCTTAAAATAAAGCACATAAAATGAAGGAGAAACTTCTGAAGGAAAACAACAACAACAAAAAACAGTCACTTGGCCGGGCGCGGTGGCTCAAGCCTGTAATCCCAGCACTTAGGGAAGCTGAGACAGGAGAATCGCGAGTTCAAAGCCAGCCTCAGCAATGGCGAGGCGCTAAGCAACTCAGTGAGACACTGTCTCTACATAAAATACAAAAAAATAGGGCTGGGGATGTGGCTCAGTGGTCGAGCACCCCTGAGTTCAATCCCCAGTACCAAAAAAAACAAAAACAAAAACCAGTCACTTGAAGACATACAGGGTTTCCTTTTTTCAAGAACAAAATAACTTTTAGAATACTCTATTTCCAGATGTACTAGAGGAATAATTTGAAGAAGTAAATGAACAATCAATGCTTTCTTGTGCTATTAGTGAAATAAGATGCTTAACTGTGGTGATTCATGCTTCGCTAAGCAATGCTAAGTGAAGAGCCAAATTTAGAGTCAGCTAGAAATTTTCCTCAGGGTGAAATGACAAAGGTCTTAGTGGTTTCTTCATCCTCTAAACAACAGCAACGGATTGGAATCATACAGCAGAATCAAGTGTGCATCATTTTTTATGTGAATTCCATATGACTTCAAGGATTGGAAACAGTTGAACAATGAGAATCATTGTTATCATATCTATAATTGTTGCACAATATTAGTCAAATTTAGAAAAAAATACATATGATTTTATAATTTTAGAATCTAAACATAAAACAAATAGCAAGAGTTCCTGAATATAACTTGCTCATTATATTTAAAGGTTATTAATTGATGATGATATTTACATTAGGCTTTATTAAAATATATAAGCACTAAGATGAAACACAAAGCATATTTAATTGTAATATTAAATAGTAATTCAATAGCTGGAGAAGATGCTTGAGTAATTGCATGTATGATGAGTATCACTGTCACTTTTATTTATTCATATTCCTGTAGCAATTATGGGATGGTTAATAAGATAAGGAACTGGAATATGAAAGATAGGCAGTTTCATTCATTTATCCTAAATATTTTAAATCATAGAGTACAGATTTATGATTACTCATGATATGGCATAACATTTCAGTTTGTAACTATTCTCCTAGGTCTACAGAATTAATCTTAGTTTAAAGCAGGATACCAAAGAAAAAATACTTAAGATATTTTCGTACCACTCAGCCATTTGGAATTGTGTTGATCAGTTCTGACTGCATTCCTCTTGGTCAAACTTCGAAAAATAGCAGCATCTGTCCCCATGAAATCTATATACATTCCTGAGAAGAGCTCCTCATCTATGAAAAGGTAAGAAAATATCAACAGAAACCTAAATTTTTTGAAGCTATTTTAAAATTCAAGGAGAGTTTATTAGTAGAGCATCTCAAATATTACAGAACATTTGTAATTGTTAATTGGTTTCCATTTTCCATTGAATTAAAAAATGGTAAATTTTAATCTGGTCTTATTATTGCCTTTATGATTAATGTATTTACACACACATTTTTAAAACAAACCTGAAATAACTTTTTCCTATATACAAATAAAAATTACCATCTTTATTTAATTATACTAATTACAATTATATATAATGATCAGATATGGTAGATTTATAAAAAATAGCTTAATTAATTGCTTTCTTTATGTTTTTTGTTTTTGGTACCAGGGATTGAATCCAAGGTGATTCAATCTGAGTCACATCCTCAGACCTTTTTATATTTTATTTACAGACATGGTTTCACTAAGTTGTTTAGGGCTTTGCTAAGTTGCTGAGGCCGGCTTTAAACTTGTGATCCTCCTGCCTCTGCCTCCCTAGTTGCTGGGATTACAGGCATGTACCACCATGCCTGGCCACTTTCTTTTAGTAAGTAAAAATGAAGCAGGAAACTTGGTTTCTAATTTTGGGAACCACTAACACACTGGGAATGAGGGCTGCATCATTTAACACCCTGAGTCTCAATCTTCTCATCTATAAAATATGAAAACTGAATTATGCTCTCAAAATATCACTGAATATTAAAAGTGATATGATTTTACCAAATGCATCAAATACAATTATTATTCTTGCTTCATGGCATGGGGTCTATGTTAAAAATGTCAAAATAGTATTACTGATTAAAAGATTTATTTATTTAAAATATATATTTTGATTTACAAGGCTGGAAGTTTCTTAATAAAAAGTACATTTTTCAATTGTAATTCAGTCATTAAAAAACGGAATATAATGAAAAGAAAGAAAATATATTTAAAAATTAAAACTATTTACTGTTATTAATGGTCTACTTAGATGTTTAATCTGTATATACATAATGTTCCACATTTAACTTAGTTCTTAAGATCCATATTACTTTTCATCCTAATAAAGAGAAGTCAGCCTTGCACTCATAAGAAATAAGAAGTAACACAATCCTTGAGTATGAAATAGTAGCTGAGCATCTATTTTAAAAAGAATCACATTTATTAAGTCTGGCCCACTGAACTATCATGCAGCAGTTCTTTGACTGATGTTCTAGGATTACTCTCTTGGCTACCTTCATATTGTGGTCATTTTGGAATGACTGGAACATTTGAAGCACTCTAAGCTCACTGTTTAGTAATAAGCAATACCAGTAGGACAAAGACAGAATGGAGGGTGGAATGTGTGTAATATGTGATCACCAGGTTATGAAATGGACCCCTACCAGTGAGCAAGCTGGTGTGGCAGGACTTTTGCTCTCCAGGTCTCCTTCCTCGTAGGGGCCCAGAATCCATGGAAACAGATTAAATGGACATAACAAAAATGTGCAAGAAGGCCCTTTTAAGCAGTTCAACAATTTAAAATTCTATGAACATTTGTGATGTATATATACACGTAGATTTGGCTAATAAATTTAGATAATTTTCTCATTTTTGTTAAAACCAATTTATCATAAACCATGGATTATCAATTCCTACTGTTCAGCAGACTGATTAGCATAGCTACTTATTACAGTATCTTTTTCAAGATAAAAAAAAGAAAAAGACACTCAAATGTTGGTGCAGGGCTTATCTAATCCTATTACATACCACTTTAATAGTTATGTCTGAAACACTACACAAGCTCGTGTGTCTAGTTGGCTATACTTTCTGTTTTAAATTTACAATTATTATAATAGGTTAGCAAAATTTTAATTACCTTTTATCAATAAGAAATATTTAGTGAATGTCACTTATGAAAGAGTTTTGTTGAAGAGGAAGAATTTTTTTCTCAGATTTTCTTTCTAGGCTTTTATGCAAGATAAACTTGCGACTTTTAGATTTTATCCAAAAACATTTTACTTTCTAATTGTATCTGATTTAAAAACTTTCATGCCCTACAACAATGACTAAAAATTGCAAAAGAATATTGAACTTGCCACTATTGTGATGGCCTATATTGTAACACTTTCAACTCTTCTAATTTTTAATGTTTCTCGGCATTTAATACATACAGGTGCTTTAGCCAAACTGTATTATTTAGTGCACTGCAGTTGAATGGAAATGATAAAACTCTATAACATGATAAAAATGTAATGACCATGCAAATATAGGGGAAAGTTTTACAGGATAAATAACTGGACAAATAAAATGATAAATACAAGAATATAAAGATCCCTGTTCTTTTTATTTTCAATATTCAGCTAAGCAAATTGTTTAATGTCTTTCCTTGATAATATGAACTGTAATGTTAAACAAAATATTAATGGATAATGTAGAGCATGAGCACAAGAATTCAAAATTCAAGTCTCTGAAAATTCAGGAAGACTAACACCTAACTCTCATTTGTAAATAAATCCAATTCCCTAGGAAAAAACTACTAAAGGGCTTATAATATTTTATTGAGAATTTATAATGCCATGTTCTAAGCATTTTTTATTCTAAACAATATTCAATAAGATGAAACTCCATTATTACTATGTTAACAGATCTTTGAAATTTATTTTCATATACTTTAACTTGAAATAAATAAAATCTATATATATATACACACATATATATATCTACTACATACACACCATACAGTTTTTATCTTTTATTCTAAAAGTGAATAAAATTTCCAATCTAATGGAAAAAAAGACTTTTCAAAAATTATTATTATCAAATAATATTTGAAAACTAAACTGGAAATATTCTGCATCAAACATAATTGGAGAGTTATAGTTTTAAAGCTTTTGAACTTTTGACCTAACGATATACTTTTGGCTTCTCCTTGCCCAGTCTGAATGACCATATGGAATTAATTTACTGGTTGCTTCCAAGCTTACATTTTACTCAGTGCTGAGTGTACCTGTCTTAATTTAGTTACCAGATAGCGAAAAGATGGGCTTCCTATTTAAATAAATCAAACAAACATATGAGCATAATAATTATTTTTTAATTTGTTATAGTATCAAAGGATAGAATTTGACTATTGGTAATACAAAAAGAAAGCAAAAAGGGAAAGTCATCTTCCTATACCATTCACATACTGAAATCTAAGATTTCCAGTCAACTCATGAGAACTCATAAAAGTGTTTTAATTAACCAAACGAGAATGTCTGTTTTTTTTTTTTTTTTTTTTGGTACTGGAGATTGAACTCAGGGGCACTCGACCATTGAGCCACATCCCCAGCCCTATTTTGTGTTTTATGTAGAGACAGGGTCTCACTGAGTTGCTTAGTGCCTTGTCATTGCTGAGGGTAGCTTTGAACTCGCGATTCTCCTGTCTCAGCCTCCCTCAGTGCTGGGATTACAGGCTTGCACCACTGAGCCCAGCTAAGAGAATGTCTTTTAAATGGGGAATGAAAAGGCATCCAATGATTGATGTTCAGAAACAATCTGATTTGACACTGTATGCAACAGCAGTGATTGAACCGGCTCTTAACTGACATTTTTTGAAAAGTAAAAAAATGAAAAAAGCACCACCAACTCCTCTTAGTAACTTTTTTAAAAAAAATTGTAGTTGTAGATGGGCAGAATGCCTTTATTTTATTTGTTTACTTTCTTAATGTGGTGCTAAGGATTGAACTCAGTGCCTCACACATTGCTAGGCAAGCGCTCTGCCACTGAGCTACAGCTGCAGCCCTCAAACTTTTAAGCCAAATCACAGAGATGTCTTCAGCTAACAAATGCATGAAAGAAATACTATATTTATTTATAAAAATACTACTAAAGCATGAGAAAAAAGAGGATATACCTAATACTAGAAAAACAAAGAAAACATTAAAAACTATTTTGAGTTAATGTTCATGTCATGTTAACTTTCTTTATTATTTTGTTTTCCTATTTCTTTTGCTTTTTACTTACTGATCATAACAGATACAGTGTTCACATTGGGGTTGAAAGAGCATCGTCCTTTTCCAGATTCACACTTGGAGTCAATCATGAAAACTTGGTCCTTTGTTGTAGATAAAACAGAATATGATAATAACATACTAAATATAATGAAATATAACAAGAACAAGTTATTTAGCCAAAACAATTCTTCTTTAGAAAAACAAAGCCTCATCAAAAACAATTTGCTTTCTACTAGGCTGCTTATGCCTTCCCAATTTACTATAGTAAGACCTACTTGTCCTGTAAGAAGAATCTATCTGCAAATTACAAGCTAACCTCAACAGGGCTGGCTCTCATTCTATTACATTTCCCATAGAGCTTATCCAAGCAGGAGTTCTCCTCAAATCAACATCATCAAAAATCACTTGAAAATCAAGGTTCATTATAAATCTGAACTGGATGTGTTGAACTATGTCCAAAAAGAGAGAATTATCTACAGAAGATCTTTGTAGGTAAGGACTGTAGTGTTTCTAAAATTTCATAAAATAAATTTTATGTTGCCATTTAATTTTGTTCTATAGAACACTTTATAAGATTCAAATTAATGAATTTCAGATTTAAAATAGGTCATATAGTCATTCATTTATTTAATGAAAATTTATTGAGCATCTCCCACATGCCAGATGCTTGTACTGGAGGTACAATAACCAAAACACACAAAACTTTACCATCAAAGATTCTGACATGAGTATCCTGAATGAGGAAAAAAGAAATTAAAGAGAAAACAATAAGTCCAATATAGAGTGTGTTAGATCGTGTCTAGGGCCTAATAGGAAAATTAGGCTGACAAAGGAAATAGGAAAGACAAGAGATGGGGGACAATAGGTTTAATGTGAAATATGGATGTCAGTGAAGCCATATTGAGGGGGGACATGTGGTAGGTACAAATATTTACCTTTTTCTTATATAAAGTTAGTATAAGATACTACTAAAATTCAAAGGAATAAAAAGATCACTTTTGTAGGCTGCATGATGAATGACCTTAGTTATTAAGCTAAGCTTTTTGGAAATTATACTGAAGAAATAGAGACCATTATTATTATTATTTTGTGTGTGTGAAAAAGAAAAGATCAAAACTCTGCTCCAAGAAGGTTTGATGGTATTTTGAGCAGTAGGAAGAGTGAAAATGTAATACACAATGGATTCAGGAAAATAGGTTAGTTTCCATTGCAAAAGTCTGAGAATTAGATGATAATCTGACATGTCAGTCGCCACGGTAAGAGCAGTAGAAATGTAACAACTTTTATAGTGACAAATCAACAGAGTGTAGCAATCAATTAGAAACTGGCTATCATTCAAGATAAAAAAATATAAAAATAGTCTGAAGTTTTGACTCCTTGAAGAAAATAAAACTAGTTCATTTTTGTTAAAATGAGTTTGATGTACTATAGGACATCCATAAGACAATAGACAATGATAAAGCTTAGAAGAAATCAGTCTTCGAGGCTTAAAAATATGATTCTTGCCTAGCCATGTAGTTAGAGGGAAACAGGGCAGAATTCAACTTCAGTCTCCTAACTCCTAGTTATATCTGCTTTCCAAACTAAGTAAGTAATTATAAATATGAGAAAAAACAATAAAATTCAGAATGCTTAATGTTGGTTTGAGTCAGATACAGGTTTCACTAATAAGTAAGAGTTGGCACTGCAGGAATTAAAAAGATTTTCCAATTAGGATTTATACTAATATACTCACTAAGGCACAAGAGGAACTATTTATTTTACTTTGAGGCCAAATCTTGCTTTGAATTTCATCTTACCTTCAGAGGCACCTTGTATTTTTCTTATGTTCTTTCTGCTTTTTTGTAAGACATATACTTTTGTTTTATTAACTGAATCCTTTATATTATCATCTAAACTACCCCTTTGGCTCTTATGGACCACAAATGTGGAGCCTATTTTTCAAAGAATTATACACATATTCACCACCATTTTCTAACTTTCACCTTCTTCTCAATTTACTTAAATTGTAATCCAACCTCAATTGTTCTATTGAAACACTTTCTGTTAAGATCTTCAGTGACAATGGTATTATACAATTGCCCAGACTAGTCTTGAGCTCCTGGTCTCAGTGATCTCCCACCTCCCAAATACTTGGATTAAGACACAGAACTTTTCAAACTTCATCTGACTTGGATTCTTAATAGTTTTCAAAATTGGTGACCACTTCTATCTTTTAAAATAACTTATTTTTGTTGCTAGGACCAACACATTCTTGTTTCTTCCCCTTCTTCTCTGCCTGCTTCTTTAAAGCTTTGTTTACAAGTCTATATTCCTCCTTAAAGTTAGTTGATCCTCAAGTCTCCAGCACAGCTATTCTCACACTATACCCTCTCCACTTGATTAAACTAACACTTTTATTGGGCTTAGTTACTCTTATAAAACAATTGTTCACACATCTACATATCCAGCCTTGCATTCTACTATGCACTTCATAATTCTAATTGGATCTTTCAGTGGCATCTCAGACTCAACAGACCAAACTCAGGCCATAATCTTTAGCCCAAACATGGTCTCTTCATTGTGTCTCACCTCTGTTTATAGAACAAACAATTAAAGCTGCTAAAAATAATAATGACAAAAAAGTTATCATCTATATCATTATATATTTTCTTTTCCATATTCCATTTCTACCAACAGCACCTATACCACTCTATACTTTGCGCCTCTTTGTCTCCATTGCCACCATCTGAATACAGTAATCTCTTTGTTGGCATGCTATATTAACTAACTGATCTCCCAGAGTTCTTCCAACCCCACCCTTCACACCCCAAATCATGTGTAATATAACAACAGTATTCTGTTCATGCTATTTCTGCTTAAGGAAGATTGGTCTAGTTACTTCTTTGATACATGAGAAAAACCAATCACTATCTTCAAGTTAGCCTATAAATTCTGAAATGATTTTTATCCATTTTCATTAACTAAATAGCATTTCTTGTGTAAATCAGTAAGAGAAAATAATAGGGCCAGAAAGTAAATAGGTAGTGAAAAATAAGTGAAGAAAGCATAACAAAATATCCCATGGTCATAGACATTGACAGATACGTTGAATTATAGAGGACATGTTCAAAAGACTTTGTTATAGATTAGTCTAAGAGAAGGCACACTGACAGAGTCAGTTTGGCCATTGAGGAATCTTGGTCATTAATCAAAGAGTTTTGGTTAATGTGTGTAATAGAAGTGAAAGTTATATTATGAATATTTAATAAAGATACGGAGAACAGGAACATGAAAATTGGAAATGCAGCCCAGAAGTCTGAGAAGCTTTGTAATGAGTAAAAGAGAAAAAAGGGAGGAGTTGAATAAAATCATTTTTGAAGGAAAAGGAACATAATCCTACTTTTAAACTGCAAAAAAAAAAAAAAAAAAGGAAATGCCGGGGAAAGGGAATGAAAATATAAAACAGTTATAAAGGATCAAAGAACTCTTATTGATAAAGTGTACAGCTTTTCTTTTGAAACAGAAGAAAAGCTATAGAAAGATGACTGAATGAACTAGTTTTGTGATTGATCTGCTTCAGTGAGCACAGGAATATGGATGCCTGTGATATTAGTCACTTGTAATATGGTTGATCAGTCAAAGGTATCTGCATGATGATTGGCAGGATCAGGAGCTTCAATGATTTTGAATTATTAAAAGAGATGTTATAGAAATATCTGATGAAATCAACCAGAGATGAGCTGTGTTAATATTGCAAGAATTTTCAGTCAAATGAACTAACAGCTGTTTTTTCCTTCATGTTTTACTTATTTGTTGGACCTCATGGTTTACTTGTGTTGCTTTATCTTTTTTCCAGGAACAGAAGATAGGGTTAAGGACAGTAACTAGAAGAGAAGAACCATGGCTAGGTCTCCACGTAGCTCTTTGGATGGGCACTGTTGAAATACTCTAGGAGAGCTCTGAACCAGACTCAAAATAGTGGCAGAGTAAGCAGGTATGAAAGTTTGCAAGTCTCCAAAACTGAGGTTGGATCTTAAAATATGCTCTTAGAATCAATGATTCTAAGAAGATGGGCAGCTGAAAGATGGAGGATGATGGCTCAGAAGGAACACCAAACAATTAGCAACTGCAGACCTAATCTAGTTCACTTTCAAGTTGGTTC
Organism: Geosciurus inauris; assembly: GCA_004024805.1. Classification (NCBI taxonomy): domain Eukaryota; kingdom Metazoa; phylum Chordata; class Mammalia; order Rodentia; family Sciuridae; genus Geosciurus; species Geosciurus inauris. The sequence continues at coordinate 19,788 of PVHX01012264.1, read as the reverse complement.
TGAATATATGAAAATTGTGTTATCTTAATATTAACACAGGGTGTTAGCAGTAAGTCCTACTCCCAGTCATCACAAAATACAATGCAAACTATGATGAAGGAGAAGAGTTCTCTTAAAATACAACGTTCTTCATCATGTTATAATTTTATGCTAGAGGATCCTTCATCTCAAAGAAAAAAAATATATTCAATGTTTGATAAAGTTTTGCTCACATTTTAATTTATATCCTATACTTATATACCACTAATACTATGATAAACCTTTTGACTATTATTATTAGGCAAAGTTGATTATTCAGGTAAAGATATAAAGCTTAAAAATCATAACTCTTTGATTATACATAAATTGTCTCTTAAGGTGTTCACATATTACTTGAGAGACTGAATTAATTAAGGGAAATGCTTTCCCCTTTGAAGCTTGTCTTTTGAAGGGAGGCTAAGGTAGTTCATATTTAGCAAAGTGATTAAAATTATTTCATGCTGGTTTTCCAAAGTAGATTATTTTTTGGACAGACTTTCCAATTAAGACTTGAAGTGCATAGTGGGCAATTTGTACATGGGAAAATGATTTTATTTGAAATTTGTGCTCTGAAAACTGTTATATGATTGTTGGCTTGTACAGTGACTGCATGGACTTCGAGGCGTGTCTGACAGATTGCAGACATGTGAGCAGTAGTTTATTTAATCAATTGATCACAGGCATGTGGTCCTCATGACCAGCTCAATGCAGTCAACTGTATTCTCCCAAAAAAGCATAACTTTATTTTTCCTTTAAGAATTTTAATATTTCATAGCATTTTGAATGATATTTGGAAAAGCCTCAATTAGGGATTAAATTATAATTATTCAGTTGCTTTACAATGACTTTTATTCTTAAAAAATATACATGTATAAATTACATGTCTGAAAAAAGTAATTTAATAATAAGGAAATGCTGAAAGATCATTGTTCAATTTTATTAGTATTAAAGTAGATTAATTCTTATTAAAAGAAAATATACTTTATAAAGCATATGAGAAGCAATATTTAATTTTTTCACAATTCTAATCTCTAAAATTGAATTAAGGCATTATTTAATAGCTGAATTTTTAAAATTTAAGTTCCATAATTAAACCAAATAAAGATAGTCTGAAAGAATTCAGTTTTTAAAATAGTAATATTAAGTAAAGCAATGTGTTTGAGTAAAAGAATAAAGAAAAATTCTTTTGGTGTAATGCATAGCCTCCTTAGTCAACAGTTGTTGACTAAGATAATAAACTCAGTCTTAAATATCACCGCTGAAGTTCAACCAGCTTGATATTTGACTATACATTAGGCATATATTTGACTAGTCTTTGGCAAACACCATATCATAATGTCCCATATCATTTTAACTAATGAAAGAATAGGGCAAGCATAGCCTAGTGTAGAGTGATATTAGCCTTAAATCAAAGGATGATTTATTAACTTACAAGTTCTTTTCTGCAAAAAATATTTGGCATCCGGCTTTATACATATCTTACAGATATATATCATATAAAGGTTTACTGGACTTGAAAGATAGGAATTATTTAAAATACATTTAAGAAAGTAAGTTTATAATATGCAATAATTTGGAGCAAGTATTTTCAGTGCTTTATTCAGTAATTATGGAATTTTGCCTTTTTCTTTTATCTTTTATAGCTTTTACATTTAGAAATAAATATATTCATATACACATATATGTGCATATATATGTATGTGTGTATATGTATATATATATGTGTGTGTATATGTATATATATACATATATGTGTGTATATGTATATATGTGTGTGTGTGTGTGTGTGTATATATATATATATATTTGTTTTCTTTTTTCAAATTTGCATCCCAAAGACTATATATCTTAACTTGGCAGGCAGAAACAAAATATATTTTGTGTTTAAAAAGCATGAAAATATTTTAAGGTTATTAATATTTCTGAATTTTTATTCTAACATATCACTTAAACATCTTTGACAGTAGCACCCAAACTAAGAAATAATGTGAGGTCCTCATTTAACCATTAATCATTAATGTCAGCTTACCTCTGACCTCCTCCCTCTGTTCAGGTAAGTGCAAACTGGGCTGAAAGCACCGCTGCCACAGACATAGAGATGAGTGCGGTTGAACGTCTGGATTACACGGACAAAGTTCCCACAGCCATGCTGGAAGAAGTGGTAAACACATAAGCAATCAGTGACTTCTGGTAAGTCTACCAGCTTATGTATGATAGGTAACAAGGTGATAACAATTCTTGATATATTATCCCTTATCTTTGAGAAACTATGTGTACACATCATAAAAGTAATTTAAAAAACACTCAGTCAACCTGTGGAAATCCCAAATTAAATATTAAGATTTGTTGTCCCGAAAACAAAAACAAAAAAAACCACAAAAAAACAAACAAAAAAAAAAAACAGTGACTCAGGAATAGAAACAGAAATATTACAGAAATGGGACCTCAATTAATATTGACTGAGTAACAATCTTAAATCAAGATATAGTCTAACCTTTTGGTTAGTAAATTAGCAATAAAGGAATCGTCATTCAATTATTTTAGCAATATAATATTAGTACTACTCTTATTAGTATTAGTATTTGTGTCACAGAAATATTACAAAAACAATACTTTGCCTAATATTTGTTGAGTACCAACCTTGAGCCAGGTTATGGTCTAACATTTTGGGCATTTTCAGTGAACAACACAGGCAAAGATCTTTACACTTGTAGAAATTAAAAGAACAAAGTTGCCATACATGCCCTGGTTTCACTATTTCTATTTACATCTCTATTAATTTTAGCAATTTATATAAAAATACTCTCAAATTTGTAAATGTCAGAGCAAAATACATAAAATTTAGACAAACTTTGCTATACCTTTTTAAAATTTTTTATTGTTGTTATTGTCAGGAAATATGTTTTTGAGGTAATAATAAGAAAGCAACAAGGTTTATTCCATTGATTTATCTCAGGAGAGTGCTACTTTACCTCTGAAAATAATTGAAACAATCTATCTCAGATGAATTATATCTGATTTACTATATATTTTCATGTTCCAAAACATCATAAACTTATTCTTTACCCAAGAAAGTTAATAAATAGGGATATGCAAGTTGTTTTTTACTTTTTTTTAAACATTATGCACATACTATGCAAACCTGTTTTGAATGAAATTGTTCTATTCAAGTTTCATATTATTGTGAGAATAAAATGGCAACCACTATTGTTCTTTACAATGGGCAGATTAAACTAACCTGTAAGGTGTCATAACTTTTGCTTTCTATAAAGAATGATGTAATCATTTGCTCTACCCTTGGTCCCCTAAAATATTATTCCTCTACCCACGAAGTCTTTTCTCACTTGCTCCAGTTCAACTAATGCAAGGCTTTCATTTATTCATTCAATGAAGTACAACACAATTATTTTAATTCTAAACTGACAATGACTTTGCAGGAATCCATAAATTCTCCATGGCCAAATGAAACATTTTCTAGTCTCAGTATCCTTTGCTGATTACAAATTAATAAAGCCTGGGATTGAATACTGTTTTCTTCACAAAGTCATTTTACTCTCATAGATTACTGAAAATAATCTTATCAGTATAGATTTTTAAAATAAAAGACATATAAATAAATACATCAAAGTTAACAGTAATTTCCCCTGGGTTGTCAGAAAACACAAGTTTCTTTGTTTTTCTCTTCTAGGTATAGTCCTGATGTTTTACAATACAAATCTATTATTTATATTAATGCGAAAGTAAAACCATACTTTACTAAAATAGAAGTTAAGTTTAAAGTCAATATTGCTTCATACTTTTTCATCATTTTTCTTATATTCATTATTGCTAGCAAATATATACTTCTTTTAATATGCAGTAATTTTATACAGATGTTTCTATTACACATTTTTATTGTTACATAATCAATCATTAACTCTACTGTCAGAGAAATTAATCCTTACAGACAAGACTATACATTAATTTTTAGGTTAAGACATTCAGAATTTTTGTTAAATATACAGCGTAACTGTATCTTGACAATTGTTTATAGAGGTACCTGGAAATTGATTACATAAGTACAGATGATAGCAGGTTTCCCTGGAGAATGAAGCATAGATGAAGTATGAAATGTACATAATATGTCAATATTAAGGAAATCTGTGAGCAATGAGACTTGTGCTTATTTTTTCACAGTCAAGTGAAAAAAAAATGAAAAAAGTCAATTTCACCCTAATTCTTTTGTTAAGACATGAATTCAGTTCAATCCTATTAATAACAGGGTATGTCTGTCTCATCTTGGGTTTTATAGAAAATCTATTTTCATGAATCACTGGTATTATACAAAAGAAATAGTAACATCTTTCTATATTTCAAATGAAAGACTATACTCATTTTATGACTATCCATCTACTTATTACAGCTAATATTTTTGAAAGTTTACTATGTGCTAGACATAGAAATAGTCATCTTATATATGTTATCATTTTTACATCCCAGAAGGTTTGATCTTTATAACTGGTACTTATTGGACACTTACTAAATGTTACTTAGTCACTTTACATGAATTAATTCAATTTTTCATAACAACTCAGTCCCTTCTAGAATAATAAAACTTAAAGGATTTTTAATTAACTTGGCCTGAGGTCATACAAGTAGAAATTATAAATTAGATTTTCAAACACACACACACACATATAATTGAATCCTATATTCTTAGCCAATTTATAATTTACATTTGCCTGAGAATACATAGTTGCTATTGTAATAGTTATTAGTATTTTTCTAAATTTTCATGGCTTTTATAAGTGCTATTTATATTTACACAGGTTTTAATGCTTAGATGTGGGCTGCTTTAACTCTCACAAAATATGATCTGAATCTTAGTACCCCATTTTAGCAATGAGGAAATTGAGTTCCAGACAATGAAATGAAGTGCTCTAGGTTTAATAAGTAACTGAGCTGGGACTTGAACGAAGGCTACTCTCTACCATCCAGTCTTTCTATAGGATTTTGATTAGCCATGAACAGAATCATACAATGATACTCAATGTGCCTCCCATCCCTTCCCATACACAAGAACACAAAAGGAAAAACAGATCAGTTGAGTTAATAATTGGAAATCATTATCTAGGTGCTGTGCATTTCCACTGAAGCCTTAGCTTTTGTCCACATTATTTCTGAACTAGAACACTATCAATTTCATACAGCAAATATTTACTCAATTCATTCTATACAAGGCACTGCAGATGGGGCTAGCAACATTGGAAAAAATGACCTACTTCCTGCTTTCAAAGAAAGTAGGGGACATAATATATCAGGCTATTATAGGTGCTATAATAGGCCTGCAATTTTTAAAATGAACTACAGAACAGGCAAATAGGTATTGCTGAACTGGGTATAAAGATTTGAGTACAGATGTCATTTGAGTACAATAAACTAGATATTTTTAATTTTTTATTTTTTGGTACTGGGGATTGAACTCAGGGATACTTGACCACTGAGCCATCCCCAACCCTATTTTGTGTTTTATGTAGGTGCACTCTCCAGACCTTCCCACAGCTCCCTTCCATCTTTCCCCATTCTATGCTAATAGACTATGCTCTTGCCAAAGAGCACCCCTTTGTTTGTGACCTTTGGATCTGATTGGTCCAAGAGTATATTTAAGGTTCTGTAGTTTCTAGAATAAACGGTGTTTTCTGCTCTTCGCCCTGGTGTGCTTCTTGTCCCGGATGTCTCTGGCCTCACTGGGGCAGAGCAGATTTTTACCTACACTCTGGGGCCTGGGGCCTGGGGAGATTGGCTCCGCAGATCACAGAGATTGCCAGTCTCTCTGCAGAGAGACTCCATATCGTCTAACCCGGGACCTCTTCTTTCTCCGTCTCTCTGGACTCCAACTCATCGAGAAGCCACATGGCCCCTTCCCCTGTCCCTTTATTAAAGTGATAATTTTATATAGAGACAAGGTCTGAGTTGCTTAGTGTCTCGCCATTGCTGAGGCTGGCTTTGAACTCATAATTCTGGCTCAGTTTCCCAAGCTAGATATTTTGATAGAAAAAAGTATAAAGAAAGAATATTTCAACAGAAAACAAAGACATGAGAATTTTGGATTTACCTAGAAGGGCTTAGAGGGTAGAGCATATTTAATATGTGGATCTCAGAGCCAGCTGATCTGGTATCAAACCCTGGCTTCATCTTTTACTTGCTGATAGAACTTAAGGTAGTTGCTTAGCTTCAAACTTTGCATTTATAAAGTAGCAAGGTTAATATTTTTCTATGAGCAATGTATTAACAAAGCAGTTGAACTAGTGCTTGGCACATACTTATACATAATATTCAAGAACTGGTTTGTTCATCTGCATTTTTTTTGTTTTTACTTGTCCATAAATAAACTATGGGAAGTGGACAGGACATTTGTCCTGAACAGAGCTACTACGGGCCATAGTAGAAATGTGTGAAAGATTTGGGGAATGAATGAAACCTTAGGGACTTCAGCAGAGGGCTGAAAATGTAACTTGGTGGTACAGCACTTGCCTAGCCCACTCAAGGCCTTGGTTTCAATTCCAAGCACCTCAGAAACAAAGAAAGGAGACTTTAATGGAAATAAACATCATGAATATTGCTTTCTTTTCATTGTTTAATTATCTTTCTTGGTGGAATTCTAATGAAAGGTAAGGGAGCTAATATTATAAAAATATCATATCAGTTTATTTTATATACACATACACATGTGTATAAGAAAATTTTGGAAGAATATTACCTAAATCAGGAGTAATTATGTTTCATTAGTATAATTTTCCTCCACAGTGATATAGTGTTTACTGTGTCCTATGTTCTATTCTAAGCTCTCTATAAATATTAGGTCATTATTCATCTTAACCAAATAAGACAGGCACTATGGATTTAGCACATTTTACAGATAAAGAAACCAAGACAGAGAGGTTAAAGAGTAAATAGTAAAGAGATGATCTATTTTATGTTACTTTCTTTGTTTTTTCTCTAGGCTTTCAAAGATATCTATATTGAACACATACTAGTTTATTAATATAAAATAGATGTTTTAAAAATACATCCTAGAGCCCAAGTGAACAGGCCTTTAAAAATATTGATTCTTCATGGTCCATACTATGCGATTTTTTTTTTTAAAAAAAAGGTCTTATATATTTTTCTTCTTAGTCTACATATTTTTGATATGGGAAATAAATCAATGAATTTTGACAATGTTATTCTCAAAGAAAATGTGCTTTCCAGCAATTTAGGATCATCTGTTCATTGGCATAGGAAAATAGTCATATAATTAATAAATCAAGATTGACACTGTATTCACATAATGTACATGTACTTAGATGTATATAATCTTGCGTAATTTTTCAGTGATCTCCTACAGTATTTACTTAGTTCACTCATTCAACTCTAGGACATTGAATATGTTTGACAGAATGTGCTATTGTTTAAGCTCGAGTTATTTAGAGTATGAGTAAAATGTTAACATTTAGAAATAAATGGAGGTTGGAGGAATGTGACTTCTTTGGAAGTTATGGTTTGAATATAGTTTGTCTCCAGCACCCACCCCCAAACTCATGTAGGACTTTAATGCTCAAAGTCAGATGTTAATGGTATTAAGAGGATGAAAACTTAATCTGACTATGGTGGGGCTTTTGGAACGTGATCCAGTCCAGAGAAGGTCATTAGGCTGAAGACCCCATGATTAAACCCTGTTACCTTTATAAGAAGTGGGACAGAGACCAGACATGCTTACTACATCTGTGTGCTCCTTGTTTCTTGCCATGTACCGCCACATGTCACTTCCACTATCTGCCAGCAAGAAGGCCATTATCAGAATTAAGCCAAGTCCAGCCCTTAAGCCTCAAAAACTACAAGCTAAATCTCTCCTTCATAAAGTTAAACTCTGTCAGATATATCATTATAGGGGTGAAAAGCTTACTAATATATATGTGAAGAGTAGTTTATACTATTTTTAGCTGAGGCAAAATTTGCTATATTCCCACTGTGGTAATTAATTTTATTTATAAACATTAGTTACTATAGAATTATAATATTTACTACCTGGGGTCAAATTTTAAATTAATTATATTTTCATCTCATAATAAAGTGTTCTCTTTTTTCATAACTTCAATTAGAATTGGATACAAATTAAAAAGCCTGAAGGATTAAGGCATGCTTGATTGTGTTTTATTTTTTCTTTACATCATTACAATAATATGGCTTTTCTTTGTCACTTAGTGGATGATTAATATATCTGAAAGCAGAAAAATTCTTTAACAAAAACATGTACTCCTAAAATATGTGCATAATGAATTTGGTACAAACATTATTAATTTAAAAGCATTCATAAACTCATCATCCAACATATCTCATCCTTAGTCCCTAAAAAATCACTTGGAAGAGATTCCAATGCTTAACTGCTTCATCTCTATTTATTCAGAGCTTGTTTAACTTTGGTGAAGTGTTTAGATACAGATCTGAGCACCAGGAATGATGACATTTGACATGCAGTATTTCCAATCAGTGAGGGAAGACTTAGAATTAAAAATGCAGTGGAATAAGTTCTAGAGTTTTTGAGGGACTCACGGGCTGGGCTTCTTCTTGCCTAGTTCTTGTGGTAAGAGAAGGCTCTCCAGAGAAGAAACATGCACACTATGTTTTGAAAGGATGAGTAGATGTGTAGCAGGCTAAAAAAATAGGAAGATAATTGAAGGACAGGTGATTTATATATAGCATATACCAAAGGTGAGGAAAAGTTAACAAAGATCTAACAAGATTGCCATCCAATCTATCAAAGCTTTCCAAAATATCCCTGAGGCACTGTATTTTTCTTTGTCATGTATGTGTAACCTTAGCATTTACCCCTTTCTCCTGGAGAGGTGGCATGTTTTAGTGGTGAAGGGTGCAGTACCTAGAGTTGAACAGCTGAGTAGAGCACAATGTCCAAAGTGTCCCACTTGCTCATGGTGCAGCTTTAGGTAGTTTCCTCACTGTTAGTTGTCTACTTTCAATATCTTAAAAATGTGGGTGGTAACAATAACATTTAGCCTGCCGAATTGTTACAAGGATTAAAATAAAGCACTTAGAAGAGTGCCTGGAATGTCCAATTAAATATTGGGCACTATCATTTGATATCATTGCATGTATGACTCAACACCTTTAGCATATTGGAAAGACTTTTAAGGGGAGGGAACTCACCTTATCCATCTCTAGTTTCTTTATAATAACTGATGTGCGAAAATTAAAAATATTCAATTCTTGTGCTTTAAAAAGTGAAATATTAGGTTATTAAATGATACTTATTCCAATAGTGATGTCATCCTTAAATATTTGGTTTCATGGAAAAGTGTACTAAAAATAGGTTATTCTGTAGAACTTTCAAAAATGTATTTCTCATTATTTTTCTAGTACTGCCTTTTTTTAATGGCCCATTTAAAGGAGATGTCTCTATAAGTCTTTCACATATCAAGTGAGATGGACTGGTTAGACTTACTCTTCTTTTACACAGAACATGTACTTCAAAGAATTAGTTTAACTATTATTTCATAACATCTTAACAACGTTGTGTGTACAAGCACAACTTTTCTGGCTGAGTCTTTAAAAAATAACTAGAATAGAGATCTCTACTAGTATGGTAACTCATCACATGGAAGAATTTAAAGATATCCATCAATGAGAGTACAGCAAAAATAACCTATGGAATAATGCAAACAGGTATTAAAATGATATCTGATAACTTTTAATTATACCAAGGCAAATGATAGAAGGTTTTTATTTTGCCAAAGGAAGTAAGAAATCACATGATTTGGTTAAGATTTCTTGGAAGGTCAACAGCAATTTTGGGAATCAGAATACTAACATATTTTGGGAATCAGAAACTAACATATCTATAGTTTTGTGAATGGGAAATGTACATTGTTTCTCAGAAAGGACAATCAAATTCAGTTATATTGCCCCAGGATATTATTTTGGCAAAGGGCAAGACATGATACATCTATGGGAAACATCTTTTAATTTTTCCCTCTAGTTTATGGTCCAGGAGATTCCTTGGATAGCAAATGTTCCCCAGCAAATATCTTCTATCCTCTTCTAAATTCCTCTCATTGGGAAGGACATCATTACCCTAGGTTCATGTATGAAGACACGAATGGTATGAATCTACCTTGTGTACAACCAGAGCAATGAAAAATTGTGCTCCATATGTGTACTATGAATTGAAATGCATTCTGCTGTGTTAAAAAATTTAAAAAAAGAATCTTTTGCAACTATATTCATGAGGAATTTTAATCTATAATTTTCTGTTTTTGTAATAATACCCTTGTAAGGTTTGGGTATCTGGGCTATGTTGGTCTCATAAAATAATTTAGGCAAAAAAAAAATCCTCTCATTGGATGAATTACAGAATTGAAAAAGTGAGACCCAGGATTGACTCAATCCTGGTAAATTTCTCTTGCCAAAACTCTTTGAATACTTGGTGATTCCATTCCAGAGTCTTCCATGGCTCTGCATTGAGCCAGGCATTTTTGTAACTTTACACTTTAACTGTCTGAAGAGTCAATGGAAGTTGAGTGGCTTTTCCCCACAACTGCCCAAGCCTGATGAAGCTCCAGAACACGCCCTGCTCCACCTCAGAGCACAGATGTCGCTGCTACCAGTATGTCTTCCCTGCACTGCAAAATAAGTACTTATTAAGACTTTTTGACATTAAGTTGAGGCTATTATTTGATATGACCTCAGACCTGAATGTGTAATTTTACCCAATCACCATTTTCCTATCTTATTCCCTACTTAGCATGTATTTTCATGCCCATTTGATTAAAGTTGACTTTTGCAACAAGATAATAAAGCTAATTAAAGATAGAATTGTGTCTGGTTTTATACAAATTATGTCTCCACCAACTGACACTATGCCAGACACATAACATGTGCTCAATCAGCATTTATTGAATGAATAATTAAAGGAAAGAAGGAAGCAAGAAAGCAAGGAAGGAAGGGAGGAAGCTCTTCACCAAATTATTTGCAAGAGTGGGCAATTTGGATACTTTGTCCTCTCATGTTATTTTTCATGTTTGAGACCAAAAGATAAAATGACATATGTGCTTGATAAATATTACATGGCTTCTGCACATTAAAGATTGGCTTCATGCATTTCTTATGTAATTTTCAAGAATAACTTACTGTATTAATAAGTCATTTGTAGAAATCAATACAGATGTCTTATTTAACTCTACACTGAACACCACTTAAAGAAATACAATTTGCACAAGAATCACAGTGAACATTTATCAATACTCCTACCTAAATGATCATGATTTTCTGGTTATTTTTAATTAACAAAGGTACCATTCATCACTGGTGATTTACATTTCAGGAATGTGCCAGCTAACCACTGGTTTATCACCAAGAATCTTTGGAAAAGTGCACATGGTATCTGGGAGCAGCTCCAGACACTTGCATTATCATTATTTCAGCAGCCTGCTGGGATTCTGTAGGCTGGATCCACTTGGAACAGGAGTTATTACTGAAATCCATCATGAAAAGTGTCTACATGAAATAATAAAAGCAAGGCAGGAAATTTTTACTCAGTCAAGAATTCCAAAACTACATATGGTGTGAGAATTCCAATCTCTTCACATCTACATTTTTAACACATGTCTAGCCAAAGATTTAAAACACCAACACCCTTTGTCTCATTTTTGTCTGCGCTCAAAGTGCATGGACCTAAAGACCAAATATTTAAGGTAGTGTGCTGCTCTTTTAAAATACTCACTGTAGGATCTTTTCCAGCCATTTTGCACTCTTCAACTTTGATTGTAGATGCTGGCCAGAAAACCTGCTCAGAAAGGAAAACAGGTTGCATAATCTCATTTGGATATATCACAGCTCAATGCTCTTCACTGACTTTTTGCTAACTGATTTCCTTAAGGTATTTTCATATTTTTGCTTTAAAATTCTTTCATATTTCATCTTATGAACTCAATATTATGTTATTCTAACAAGTAACATTTTGTTTCTTTCATTGGTTTTTTCTTTAACAAAAGTCTCATAATGATGCACATTTACTAACTGTATATTAAAATAAGGTGATTATTAACATAAAGGTATATAATTAATGCATATTTTGCTCATTTTCATTCGTAGCATACTTTTCTCAACTACTTATATCACAATGCATTCACATATATGTTGTTTTCAGTTTAGTATTATTTTTGGTATGCCACAGAGCCTGACCAGTAGATTTGCTTAAAGTGGCTCCTAAATCCTTTAACAGCTAAAAGGCCTTGGGTAAAATCCAGGAGATTCTCTGAAACAGTATATCAGTGTTCTAGGACACTGTTGTCTTGTCTTGGGTCAGGTCTAATAGTAACGATTACTTTTTTCAGTCATTAGCTTGTTGCTGATTTTAATGTGTTAAATGCAAAATTTCTTTACTATAATAAATTTATAACTAGCCTTTTTAAATTTTTTTACTTCAATGAAATTCAATTATTTGGTTGTATGATTGAATGATAAATAAAGGCCACACTTATTCAAATAACTTCTCTGGATACTGGTGTTCCTTTTAAACCCTGTGTGGATTACATACACTTAATGAGATGAACCTAGCTACTTTGTTCATGCTATACCCCATGCTACTCTTTTTCTCTTTCTATATATGTGAACACAGGAAGCATTTTCTCATGTAGCTCCAGGTTTTAGTTTAATAAAATCTATGAATCTAGATAAGGAGAATCGAACTCATAGATTTTCAGACCATGAAATAAAAATTGCTTTGATATATATATGACATGTGTCCAGTATTTTCTATTGTTCTAATAAAATACATATTATTTTTCATTATATTTCAATTTCTTAAGAAAAAAAAAAAGGCACCCAGAAGGTCAAAATGGCCCTCATGAAAATAACAAACTTACACTCAAAGGTTCTTGACTTATATTGTTAATATTCAAGGAAAGAATGTGGTCTTTGCTGCCCACATAGATTCTGTCCTGATCTTCATCCATTAGTAGTATCCTGTAGTCTAAAGGGTGGTGGGACAGGCTGAAGTACTCAGAGGTCTTGGTGTCCCGGAGCTCTGCAAAAGTGAACAGCACATGTAAAAATACAATGTCTTGGCTCTATAATTTTACTATTTTAATGAAAAGTCTGACAAGAATATTTACCAAAAAATGTCAAGGTAAGTTTTTCTCCTACAGTAAAACTTAATTTTAAAGTGGAGATATGTTAATGGATATTTTAAATTATTGCCTTTATGGTGAAGTAAAAACAAAGAAATCAACAATTTAGTGTTAAAGTTTATGGTGATACTATGTGATTCAAACTACACACATCTGCAATAATTTCAAATTTGTTTCATGAGTGGATGTCATTGCTCAAAACTAGTTAAAATAGATGAATCAGAAAATATATAATAGAACAGAAAACAAAACCAACAGCAGTGAGATTGTCTTATTTTCTATGAATGTTTTATTCTTAGATTTAATATATTCACCATTTTAGAATCATGTCCTATTCTAAATAATTTGCTTACTTCCTCAACATAATTTTATTCAGTATATTTTTCTATAAATAACTTGAAAATAGATCTATTTTTCCATTATATCTCATTCAGGAAGCAATGTCTTTGAATGACAGTACACCTATGAATGTATCAAAGGGGAAAATATTAATTTTCAAATATTTGAATGTTCATATTTTAAGCATTTCAATGATTTGTGACTCATGTTCTTTTAACTTCATTTATATTTAATATGTGCCTGAGTAGCTAACCTTTAAGGACAATGAATATATCATAACAATAAAAGCAGTCAATAACCATTGTAGCAGATACAATTTTCTCTGCAGGCAAAATGTTCCTTTGCACAATTTAAGACTTTTCTATTCAAACGATTTAGGATTTTTTTTGTTGCTGTTGTTCTTTTGATGATTATGATCTTGAGGGAATGAGAAACTCTATGAAAAAGACTGCTTTCTGAGATTACTACTCCCATGATGAACTGATTTTAAATTTTTAGGTATAGAATCAAATCAGATTTCTAGAAACTTTAATATGACTATAATTTGACAAACCACACTAAAAAAATTTATACTAATACTTATAGATGCCAAGAACTACATTCTGTGAGACATATCTTACATGAAATGATAGAAAAATCAGAAATTTGACCTTTTTTCTAGGCATACCAGTTCAGACTGTCAATCATAACCTCTTGCAGGTAGTTTTAGCCAATTATATCAAATGTCATCAGAGTACCATATTGTAATGCCAGGTTGTGGTGCCAAACTTCCTGTGATATTGAGCAAGTTAATGGAACCTCTGTGTCTCGATTTTCTCATTTGTAAAATGAACTGCCTTGGGAACTGAGAATTCCCATGAAAATCAACTGAAATAATACATGTAAATGTTTGAAATAAGTAATAAAAAGTGTTCATTAAATTACAATTATTTTTACTGTTACTAGTGTTAATGTTAAATTTGCATTATTAATTATAAAAAGAAAAGAATTTGGTAAAATGGATACATGTTTTCCTCCTTTTAACTTTTTTTAAATTTAAGGAAGTCACATTATTAACACAAAATTATTAGCACATAATATTAAAGCATATTCTCAGATGTACAGTTCATATAATAGTAAACTATATAATTTTTAATGTGTAAAAATAACTAAGAAAAAAATTTTTAGAAGAATCTTGAAAAGCAAAATCATGAGAAGAGACAAGAACAAAACACAGGCAGGTCATTGATAACAAGGGATAGGATATAGATCTTTGCAAATGAGACTAGGGCTCCTGAGCACAAGAGAATGTGCTGATATTTCAGTTTCTGAGCCTCACCAGTCAACATGGACAGAATGGTGACATGGGTAACAGGTGGTGCCAGTGGCCCAGAAACTGGGACAGCTTTCTTTTGAGGAAAGCAAAATAGATGGTGGGCAGGGGTAGATTTCATGCAGAAAAATGGTCAGATCATGCTAGAACAGAGAGGTTAAAGCTAATATGAAGTTTCCAAGAGCTGAGAATATGGGACAGAACTAAAGATCAAAGCAAGTGTCACTTAAAGGTCAGAAAAGACACAGATTGCCTTCATTCTGTCTGAAATCCTCCTGTTTTACCAAGCTTGCTTTTCATTGAAGGGATGCAATTCACAGTTGTGAAAACATTGTGGGTAGGTTATATCTTGGGCAGCAGAAGAGATTTGAACTAGTATCTTTTGTATAAATAATTCTCCAGTGAAATAAGTAGAATAAAACAATAAAATGACTGAGTTCTGACCTCTGGGGCCCAGCCACTAAAGGGTCTGAATACTGGCTCTATAATTTCATTTTGATATGTCCTTATATAACTCTCTGAATCCCAGCATCCTCATCTGTGGAGTAAGGATAATAATAAACCTGCATCATTGGGCTTCTGGGAGATTTAAATTGGTAGTGCACATTAACTGAACCCTAGTTATAGTGATGCTAGTTATATAAGTTCCTATTTGAGACTTGGGGCAAGGCATCAATACTCAGGCAACAAAGTAAGAACAAGTCCTTACATGACAGAGAAAAAAAGGGAGAATTAGATTGCTTAATTTATATTTAATATTAATATACCTAATATTCAAACTTTTAGATGTAGAAACTATTTGAATTACTTGAGGAGAGTACAATAATAAAATAAGATATTCTTAAGGGAAATAATTTGAGTATCTAGGGTAAATTTGGAGTGTGAGAACTGAAAGACTAAGAGAGTTTTAGTTGTCAAGATATGATGCTGATAAACTCCAGATATACTAATAATCGGGAGGAAGAGTTGATGAGAAAAACACTTAAAATCAAGGATATGGAATGACTTTATATGAGATTGGGCTGGGATAAAAGGAAAGCACAATTTCTCTCAAAGTTTAGTTTAGATTTTTTTTTTCAAAATAGTCTGGTTTTCCTTTTTTTCTCCTTTTTTTCCATAATCCATGTTGAAATATAGCCAAGAATGTGTTCTTAGCTAGGAAAATAGCCCAAATTGATTTTTGTTTGCAAGTAACAAACAATGGCAGTTCTCTTCTTTACCTGTTTCATTAGAAAATGATCAATATTTTGCATTAATTCAAATACCAGAGGGAGCAATAACCACATCAACTTGAAGACCTTTATGGTCCAAAGATTTTTAATCTATGTTCCTGAGCCATAAAGCATTTGCAGATTTAATTATCTGTAGCTCATTGACTGTTTGACAGCTGTTAACCAAGGAAGATTTACTTCAGAAGTGCTCTTGTCGTGATAGAAGCCTAGGTTATTTTGTTAAAATGCTATTTAAATTGCTGGTAGTAGCAATGATTAAATTTTAGGGCTTGAGAAAATTACAGTTTTCTTCTCCTTTTTTTAGAATAAAGAGATGAGTTCAAAGCAAGTTTGAGAGTTTTATATATAAAAAGAATGACTCAAGAATCTATCATTTTGATTTAATGTAGAATCCACTTCTGTAAGTGATTCAATTACTTGGCCACCATTATACAAAATGACTGATTTAATGGTGTGATTCCAGTGAGAGAAAGAAATCACAATTATTAGTTCCTCATCTAAACAAGTCGCAGAATGGAACTGTCTTAGATTTCTTTTAATCTTAATGATGTCATCCTTTTTACAGCATCAGAGGTATAGCTGGTTGTGTTGATTCTCAGGACATGCTCAACTGATTGAGAAGGGACTTGGCTGAGAGGAAGTAGCATTAGAAAATGCAGCTCCATAAAGGGCAGCATAGGTCTCCAAGTTCCTGGGAAAATCTCCTGGGAAACAGCATTTAAAAAAAAATAATAAGAGAATATTTCTTTCCTGAACTCCACATTATTGTAGAGTTCCATGATGGAAAATTACTGCAATGCCTTCTATGCCAGTGTTTCCTGAAGGAAATATTACAGCACAATATGCCCACCTAAAGTTCATGTGTCCACATTGACTTTGCTTTGTAATGGAAGCCACTGTGAGATTTGAGAGCTTAATCCAAACTAGAACAATATGTTCCCCAAAATATAAACACTAGCAATGTAAACTTCTCAGTCTACTTAAGTATAGTATATTGCTATAGCTATATTGCTAGTAGTATATAGTATTAGCTATATTGCTAATAGTATATTGCTATTTAATATACTATTTAAATATAGCAGTATATTGCTATAGCAATTAAAATTAAAACAATCAACATACAGTAATATTTTATGTCAGTCAATAACACTCCATTCCAGTCACATAAGAACTAACCTTTGGTTTCTCTTAAGCCAGAGATTTTAATATTTCTGAGGTGACTAAATCATTAAGAATTTCATTCCTGTGCTCAGGAATATAATCTTATCAGAGAGTTTATAGTGTTCTGTTTTATGAATATATACATTTGTTACACTACATAGAAGGGGAGCTCATATACTCAGAATACATTATCTTTGGTCTTTTATAAAATTCCAAAATAGGCAAAAAAAATTATTTGATTTAAAATCACTTCCCAGATGTCTCTCATTTAGAAGCACATACAATAATTAATTATATTTAAAGCTCATTATGGGCTATTCATTTTTTATTCAACATATATTTATTGAGCCCTTATCACACAAGGCTGGATATTTTGTTCAAATAAAGGACACATCTATGAAGATATGCCCCGTGTGACAATTTTAGGTACTACCTATGTTCTGTTATTTTGTTTAGCTAGCTCATTGTAACACTCCCCCATCATAAACTTAACTCTGCCCCAGGCTGAAGGCACACTACAGATTTCAAAGTAAATCCTTGAGACACCTTTTACTTAAGAGATAGTGCTACTGACAGGATAATTTCCTCTCCTGAAAGTTTTATCTCAGAAGAATTTTAAGTAGAGTGGGCTCAAATGACCCATCTTCTCCCTGAGGCTTAAGGTTTTGCAACTGGGTTAGAAACTGAACTTCACCTGTCCCTCTAGGAATATTGCAGATAAAGACAAGAGCAGTGAAACTTTGCCCACTGAAACTACAGCTCCTAATTTCTAAAGTAAACAGAGACCAGAAGGCATGTTGTTAAAACATTTGCTCAAAATTAATAGCCCCAAATAACAATGCCTGTGGGCTCACCAGTAGGAGTAACTGTCCTAGGTGCTTTATATACTTATTTCATTTAATTTTCATTCAAAGCATCTGCATTATGTCCTAATATTTTTCTAGTTCAGCATACAAAGAAACAAAAATTCAGTGTATTTCAGCAAACTAACAAGGTCACACAGTAAGATCCACGATTCAAAGCAATGTCAATTCTTAGTCTGTGAACTCCATCAGATATATTCTTGATTTTCTAATCAGATGGACAGCCTCGTCACTTATGTGTTGAGTTACTATTGTGTTCTTCCCCTGCACATGAGTTTGTCCAATATCCAATAAAGTTCAAGAAATGCCTCAGCCTCTCAAATCTAGACTGCCAATTGGGGAGAGGTGGAAACCACACTGCAAACAACTTGAGAATGATCAATTCCTAGGATGGTTTACTGAGCAGGGCACCATCCTACTGAGCTCACTACACCATCCCAGGAAGACCAAGCGGCTGCATGAAAGTGGGTCACGCTTAGTTCATGCAGAAGATAAAAGGTTCCGCTTTTCTGTGTTTCTTGAGAGATGGGCATGATTAGTTGAGTAGAAGCAAAATGCCAGATGCATGAAAGAAGGAATGAGAGACACAATTCAGTCAGCCTGGCTAGAGAAAGGCCACAGTGAACACGGGATGGACTTCCCAGGCATTGCGTCAGAGGGAAGATTAGCAAACATACAGGGGCCTTTATAAAGACGACGTCTTGCTCTGGTTTGCCCCAGACAGCCCAATTTATGCTTGTTTTCCTAGCACAATAATCAATAGTGCCCCCTTTCATTCTCAAAAGATTCATGGTTTGTTTGGACGTTAAGTTATAAGGTCACTATACTCTTAAGTCTCCTATTCCTAATCATCTTGAATGACTTTCTATTACTTTTAGGACCAAATCCAAACTTTTGACACATTCTTCAAGGCCTAGCCTGATCTGGTATAAGATGATCTCACTAGAAATGTTAATCATCACTGCTGGCATATTTTCTTTGCATTTTTGCCCTTCTTTTCATAAAACTTGCCGTGCTCCTTTCTGCCTCACAGCCTTTAGATATATTGTTCCTCTTACAAGATTTTCCCTGCCTTGTAACTCCTACTCATAACTAGAATAACAGTTTCACTGTAATTAAAATAGGGCCACTTCATTAAAATCTCCTTGACCCTTTATATGAATTCTCAGGTCTACCATATTTACTTTTGTGGTTTTCTCATCTTTGGATGGCTGCCTGGAAGAACATTTGAAACTGGTTGAAAATGCCATGGGCTAGGGATGGGAATGACACTGTATGACTTGCTAAGATCCACTTTGTCTTTTCAGGTTAAAGCTGATTCTGAATAAGAGACCAAGTTTTTCTTCAATAACATTCTTTTTTTCCTGCTATATTGAGTTTTAAGATCTTTCAGTCTTGGTGAATTAAAGCTATGAGCATTCATCAATAAAATGAGAAAATATCAAATTTTAGAACATTAAGGTTTTCATGAAAGAATTTATCATGATTAAAAAGTAGGGTGTCACTTACATACAGTTACCTTATACTAGATAAAGGAGCCAAACACGTACACTGGAGAAAAGACAGCCTCTTCAACAAATGGTGCTGGGAAAACTGGAAATCCATATGCAGCAAAATGAAACTAAACCCCTATCTCTCACCATGCACAAAATTCAACTCAAAGTGGATCAAGGACCTGGGAATCAGACCAGAAACCCAAC